>JAEQBH010000887.1:0-182038 GCA_016808115.1 Tetrastigma voinierianum | reverse complement strand
TCACCTGATTATAATGGAGATATGGTCGAGGGTCGCCCAAGCCATTGAATCGTTTGAAATGATAAACCAAGAAACAGTCAAGAAGGTGTTGCCTTAGGTAGAGAGCATGTCATCAGTCCAATGAATGCCGCAGACATAAACGTACGTGGAGAAAGTAGGCGTGCCGTAACGTCGAGTAAATAATTCAGGTTTCCTGTATTAACCAAACCGTATCGCCACCTACCTTCTTCGTCATGATGCAATCAAATAATATCACTTAAGGTGGTGAGCAAAGGCCTCTTTGCATGATCTAGTCCTTGTGATTTCCAACATTTTGAAACTAGAGATTGCGATGGCTTCAAGATGTAGCCGTCCGCTGGGTCTTGACGCCACCAAGAGCAACGGGCCCTTCCCTTTAATATCAGGGGATATGTTGTGCATCACCGTGGCTTCACATCTGAGCGCTTTTTCTAAGATCGCGACTTTGTTAATCTAGCCCACAAATGGTCATTCGCGTTGTAAGGTCACTAATCTTTGTAAAATTCTTCCATCTATCTTGCCAAGGTTTCCTCGCTTTCTTTTTCATGTCCTCGATGCTAATGGAGGAATTGATCTTCTCTCGCATTGGTCTGAACGCCCTATCGCATCACCCAGCTAATAGATCGAAATGGGGAACGACAGAGTCATGATGAAGTATTACTGAGCAGCCGCCAGTTGCGTTTGGTCAGAACAAGACTTTCTATCTCGGTTCCATAGCATGGCATCAATTGTTGTTACCGATCGCCAACCCTGCTGATCGCGAAGGCAATGTACTGCGCAATCCGGCGGTAGGGCCAATCGCCTCCGACAATTAAGCCGAAAAATACAGATAGAAGAAGAAGGCTTACAGTCAGCTCGTACCTTCATCGTGGGATCCTCCCCATTATGGAGTGGGGACCACGAATCCCCTATTTTTCTCCTCAAAGAATCTCCTTTTTAGGAACAAATCTTTCCTATCAAAGACTAATTTTCCCATCAAGTGATTAATTCTAAGGCGTAAGAGATTTGAAACTAGGAAATTCTGTGGATAAATACTTTGCTTATTTCCCGCCTTTTATCCATTCGTGTATATATCCTTTCCATAAAAACAGGAGATAAACAGCTGAGGGACTGGAACTCGATGGCTGCCTTGAGGCTGGCCTCCGAGGATACTATGACTTTCATAGACCTGCCTCCACTTCGCCTAGGAAGTGCCTACTAGTTTCTATTGGCGAAAGGTGGCCTAAGCTGCCATATCGCTGCCATAGCCCATAAAAATGGGAAGTCTAAAAACCGTGGCATTACAAAAAGGTGGCGATGCATGTGTGAAATGGTTTTAACATTTAATCTACACTGTAGAATCTGGAGATAGTTATGGTGGTGAGATTATTGAACAACCTCGCCTCATGGAGTTTAGACAAAGAGAGATCTGATGCGCAATCAAGAAGCCTGGGAACATAGATGGGGCCACCGTGGCACGCATTTATCCCATTTCTTGCTGTTGATTTATTAAGGCCATTTTTCCCTAGAAAATGTTGCAAAAGGAATTGGACACACTGGAAGTTGGGTTGAAGAACATAAAGGAGGTCAGTTAAAGAGGCCAATAATATAGACTTGTTCACGCCATGCCAACTCAAGCCTTACGCTTCCATGTCTCGCCAGCCGGTAATTATCGCGCGTCTGGTATGTCTTTATATCTAAATATCTATTTTGGCTGTATATTATGCATATGGATGGATCCTTTTGTTTATATATATAGACTCTTTCTTTTGATACACATCCTCTTTAAAACCTTTCTATGTTGTTATTTTTTGAAATTTAAACCTATAGAACATGATTCAATACTTAAACATTCTCTAATACTTCTCCATATGGCTCTTATCTCAAGATTGCGAACAGCTGTATATAGCAGAAGAAGGTCAGGAAGAGCTTAGACATAAAAGTTGGATGAGACACAGTAGTAGAACAATCTGATAGTCAAAACCTTGTCACTGCTTCATGTTAAGGAAACTTGAGGCTATATAGTTTGAGCTCCTCTATTATTACCACAAGACTAATGGAAGACTATGTATCAGGAACACACTTCAAAAGCCTCACTGCATTAGTCTATGCATAAGTTAAAGACTGGATCTTGTTATTTGGCTTCTCCATCCTAAGAGTTTTCACCTATAGAGGTTTTTGGAGACCTAAACATGCAATTGTTGATACTGAACAACAGTTAGCTAATCCATTTGGTTCAGAAGACCTGTCTGTGAACAACACATATACAAGGTATATTCCCGACAACCGTTAGATTAAGCCAAGGATTGACATATCTACATCATCACATCAGCTATATGATATGATAAGCCTGGCGATGCCTGGCAATACTTCCTAGTTACGTCACTCAAGCCTTCGGGTATGGAACTTTTAGTAGTTCTCGCATATATTAATGCCCAAAATGAAAGGATCGAAGTTCACATAATCGTCTGATCCGATGATTTCAACAATAAGACGGCAATGTTTGATTCTAAGCGATTCATCAAATATCAGCAGGTAAGGTGTTGTATGTAGTAATACCAGTGTTAGTGAGGTCAAAGGAAAGCCCATTTTGTTTTTCATGTAAGTTGAGGGAGTGACCCCACCAAAATGTGAAAGTCATCTTTTTTTACTTCTTTTGAACAAAGCGGGACTTGAGGTGGAAATTGGCAAGAGGGCAATGCCCGCTATCCATACAAATGGATATCATAATCAAAACAAATATATCATAATCGAATGATAGAAAATCATATTTGATGGAACTTGGATAGTTAGAATCCACATAAATTCATATTCTTATGATGAGCAAAATAATAATAACAAACAGTGATAGTATTACTTTTATATACCATTTAAAGTGGAGTCAGCATATTATCAACATCTTTCTATTGGCATTTAACATATACGTAAATTAACCTTTTGCTTAGTTTTTTTTCGTCAGCATCGGAGGTGAAAGTAATAGTCTCAAGATTCTCTCTGATGAATCAATGAATCAAGAGGTAAGAATCCGCCGGCCACAGTAATCTCTGGTCAGATTTACGCAAGTTTTTTTCGATCTGATTTCAGTCGCTATGTGTTAGTCGCCATCTTGGATAAATTTCTGGCCATTGTCGTGATTTTCCGCGCAGTTTTTACCAGGTCTTAGTCGCTGAGTGGTTAGGTGTCTTCATCTGATAATTTCACACATCCCGATTATTTTATATATAACTAGAGGATTTTACTAACTACTACTTAAAAAATTGTTCTAAACAAATAATAATAAAATATGATGGACAATAACTCAAATAAGAGATATTCAATCTGAGAATCACTAGGATAAAGCTGGTTATCGAACTAAATTAGCTCTTAATCAGAATGAATAGTAGTCAAACTATATAGAGATATTTTCGCCTTAAAGTTTCATATAAAATTCTTCTCACTAGATAGATGGGCTTCTATAATGAGAAAGAAAAGAAGGGAAAAGCTCCTGCAGTCCAGGAAAATATAAAAATGAATTTCATGACATGTGTACAATGTCTCGTTAGTTCCATGGATTGTATGGGGTCAGGCAAACACCTTCTTTACGCTAAGCCAAACATGAAGAGGTCCCACATCCAAGCTCAAGATCGGCTCGATACGCCAGCCTCCGGTCACGTCCCAAACCCCAGCTCTGGGGGCGATCACACCACACCTCAGCTCAAAGGCTCAAGTTTGAACGACAAAACCATCAATCAGATCGGTCTGTCGCCAAAGACCCGTCTCGGTAGTCGCGTAACTTAAATTCATCACCTCCACATTCGCACTTCAAGCCAATAAAATATTATTTTAAATCTCAAAATCTCAACACGAATCTTAAGTGAATGCTTAGAATCTCCAAAATTCCAACTTCAACTACAAAGAATACTGTTATTCAAGTGACTTTCAATTAACAAATCGAACAATCCACATAAATATGAACTTATTAGTTCAATGCAAAATCCAATATAATTTTAATCAAACTTAATGATGACGAATACCTACATATTACCTTCAGAAACGAATAAAATTAAAAAGATAACACACAGTTAAAGCTTAATAAGAAATGAATACATAATTTCATGGATCAAGAGGTTGCATATCAAATAACTAAACAATTTATTAAACGAATCAAACACTTTCATATCAAAGTCCTAAATCAAACAAGATTTATATTTTTTCTTTTAATGAATGAAGATTTAAATAGTTCCAGCTGTATTGATTTTTCAAATGGGTATAGTCTCAGTCTGTTCCTTTAAGGTTGACTTTGAACCAAACACTACTAGTACTAGTGACCTCTAACATAAACTTAGAAGCTACGGTTCAAACACTACATTCGCCATCAGCAGGACGCCGTGTAAAGATCAACTATTATTCCTGTTCAAGGATCAAAATTGTATTAACTATTGTTCCCATTGTCAAAGTTAAACTAACTGAGTCAAAGATTTATTGAAAATTCAAAATCACAAAACATCACATTTCCTTCGCCACTTTCCGCCATAAACAAAACAAATTTCAAAGGTAATATTAAAATCACTATTTGATCCATGTATAATCAAAATAGATAAAAATAAAAACTTTTCTTATAAACCAAATGATATATAATTTAGTTCAGAAACTTTCATCATCAAATTGATGTAAAACAAAGAATTTCTTAGAAATTTGCATTAATATCCCTACCTCAAATGAGCACTTAAAAATCTTAAATGTTAATATGAAGAATTCCTGATGAACTATTTTACCCCTAGCATAAAAAGGAAGACATATCATCATTAATTTTTCACCTAAATATAATAGAGAATCTAACAATTTCATAATGCCACATGAGGATCCATAATATTTTAAACAACTTGGAGCAATTAATAATTTAATTAATGAGTTTCAAAACTTTTATAAAAGTTAGTTCTTTATGAATATGATTTCAAATATTTATTTTTTTATTTTAATCAATGTCACTTCTATTAAAAATAATTATTATTAGTATATTTAATGTGTTGTTCTTCAATATTCTTAATTACAATATTATCTAAATAAAATTCAAATTTACCAAAGATTGATCACTATGAAAAATGAGGCTCATCATGTATGATATTATAAAATTTTAACTCTCCAAAAACGTATCATATTTGTTTATTATTATTTTCTGTATAATCATCATCAAATATTTATTTTTCTTTTCTAAACTAAATGAATATCTTGAAACATTTTTTTCCAACATCCATTATTATCTAGATTTCTTAGGGCATAGTTTATACAGAAGTATATGATTATTTTTAGAAAAATTAAGTATAATTCTTTTTTATATTTAATTATATTAACCATAGTAAATTCTTTTTGGCTTTTAATACAGACTCCTTTATGCATTTTCAAATACCCAATCAAAATCATGCCAAAGATTTCATTTTGACTTTTCAACTCATTGCCACACTCTATATAACCACAATTCCTACTTATTTTCTCTCTTCTTTTTTTTTTTTTTGTTTGAATATGTCCCCTACTCTATTTTAGTAAATTAGTCCTCAGTTTTTTTTATTCACAGATCGAATCATTTACAATCTCAACTACTGCTCATTAATATTTCTTTTTTCTTTTTATTTTTCCATTCACTATCTCATAGCATATGGAAGCTTCCTACTCATTTTTTTTTTTCTTTACTTTTGATTCTCATACAGCAATTCGGATACCAGAGGTCATTCAATATTATTTTATTTTATTTTTGTGTAGCAAGAGAGGTTGAATCCAACTTCTTCAAGGTTGATATAAACTTTTGAAGAAAATTAAAGAATCTTACATGCATAAAAAAACTTAAAAAAAATACACAGAAATATCTTACTTCACTAATTTCTTCAATTTTAGGATCCACATCCAAATTTTTTCTCAAATTTTTACAAACAAGAGAACCATTTTAGAGAAGAACGGTGTTATCTGTTTATTATTATTATATTATTTTTTCAAATAGAATTAAATCTAGGAAAACTCACCATTGAAAAACTATTCTTCAAACCCTAGTTCTTGGATTGTTACGATCAAGAGAGCCTCACGAGAGGAGCCAAATAACAAAAGATTAATAACATATTTTATTTTTATACCTAGGGTTCCCACGAATTACCAATATACCCTTCATTTTTTTTTTTTACCCTTACAGTGCCACGGCACGTGAGATTTAGCACCTTATGATTGAGTGCCGTCCACCTTCAAACATTATTGATTGGATGTTGATACCACAGAAATTGAGGTAATGCTGACCAAGAAAATACCTTAATTTGGCAGGCCGCCATGTTGGGATTTAAACACTGAATCTTTAATGGAAATCTGTATAAATATAGAGGATCAACTTGAGCAGTACTATTCTCCAATTTTTTCAGAGATTTCAATATTGATTTGCCTTTTCATTTTCTAGAAGATTGAAGCCTTTACAGATCAGGTAAATGATATGAACCAGGTAAGGCTCTTACCAATGAGTGGTATGTCCCCAACAGAGCCCTTTAGCGCCTGGTCGGGTTATCGTCACCTGCACCTATTGGCGCAAGGTAAGCCCGGTTTCAACCTGTCATGGTCGACGAGCCAATTCTGTGTTTCAGGGTCCGCTTGGAATGTTCTAACTCTGTGGTGAGTAATCATGAGGCTGTTAAAGAATGTCATCGCCAACGATAGTGCTATTCACGCCCAACTTCCTGCAGCAGCTGCACTTTTACAAACTATGCCTTATTCGGCTTCTTTGTTCTTGTACGAATCCTCTTGGCGTGAGATGCTAAAGCTGTCCATGTCAATCTTCATCGTCATTTCACTGATCACCCATTTGCAGGTCTCCAATGCATGCTGGAATCAAAGATTTGTATATTCTTTTAAAAGATAACAACTGGGTGAATCCACAGCTGTGGTGGATGAGTAAATGGTTTGAACATTTGACATTGAATGTAGTTCGATAATGATTTCCTGGAAGAGATGTTTAATAATATATTAATGGGGTGAGGCAGGAAGGTCTACTACATAATTAGAAAACTCATGTTGGTTGTAGCTACTGTGGTACTGTCAGACGTGATCCCATTTCTGAATGGCTAGATTTGAAAGGTCATTTGTCAATATGAAACTTGTTTCTAAAGGAATTGGAATCAATATAAAAAGTTATTAAAGAACATAAAGGGGGGAAGCTTGAAAGTGAGGCCAGCAGGAGGCAGGATTTCATAGACGTCATGCTAACCAAGTCAAAGATGTCACATACTCGCGCCAGACTATAATCAAGCATAAGAGTCAGAGAAAGTTTTATCTATATTTACATAAGGCACCTTCTTGATTACCATGAATCTCATAATTATGAGAGTTGAGGACACATGTCACTATAACCATGAATATTTGCATAGAACAATAATCAAATTTCTAGGTTGATCTCACCAATGATTATTGTTATGGGGCATGAACTGCGGCCCATGCATAATCAATTAAGTCCATGAATAATTCTGGCAGAATGCAGAAATGACTGAGGCAGAAGGGAAGTCGAAGAGAGAAAGTTAAAGCGCATGAGAACAAGTTTTAATACCTTTTGTGATAGCGATTTTTATTGTGACAGCTCTGCTTTTCTCGTATTAAAATTTTAATTCACAATTCTCTAAAAGGATTAAATCACAGAGACCGTAAAACTCTCAAGCTCATGTGAAACAAGTAAAGCTGAACCAACAAGGCAAATATTGTTACAGTTAAGTTATATTTTCACTGAGTTTTCGGATGCAATATCATGAATATTTTTTATAGGTTTTATTATTAGAAAAGGGATTAGTTGATAGACTTGAACAAGTGGGCCCACAACTAATCTTTATCGGGGACATAGCCGTTGCTTTGGGATGCCTCCAGAAGGCAAACACAGTGGTTTTAGGTTTGTGATATTTTGAGGTATTGTGTGGGTATGTTAGGTTAGATGTAGCTTTTCAAGAAGCACAACACTCCGCTCACTTTATCATATTTATTTCTCGTCATTGCACACGCATGGTTTTTTATTTTTTGCTTTACATAAATTTGTAGCCTGAGGTTTATATTTTTTTCCTTAATGTCTATATGTTTAATAAAGAATCAGTAAAGCCATGCAAGAACTTCTTGACTTAATTAATTAATTGACCAACCCCGATCTTCCATGCAATGATGTAGTAGTGGGCACAGTCACAAAGCAAACTACCAACTAATTCAAGTAATATTCCAAATTTTTTCTGAATGCACACTCCCTTATCTGTTATCATACTGAAGCGGATCTGAATGGCTTAAGGCAAACGCCCTCCTAGGGCCTGAAATTATTTTTTTGCTTCCTCAAATTTTAGGAAAAAATTCCACAAATATTACTTAAATTCAGCAAAACTAATTATCATTTAACCATGAGGGCGACATTTATGTTTTATTTAGCCCTCTGATATTAATTTAGATATGTTTATCAAAAAATGAAAAAGATGTATGAAAAAGTAGAGATGAAAAGTGAATAAAGAAAAATGAATGAAAATTAAAATTAAATCTAATGTATTATTTTTTATCTAATACTTCAAACTTAATTTTGTCTATTTTCATTTGTTATTATAAAAATTAATTACTAAAGACTTAAGTTTCTAAATACTTCCATGTATATTTGATTTTCAATGACATTATTATATCCTAATGGATAAATGATCGATGAGCATTTTTCATTTAGTACTTTCTAGAACCAAGCACTACCTTAGGCCAAGCATTTGGAACCCGAAAAGTACTATGAAAAAGAAAAATACAAAGGAATATGATTTTCTCATATTTGGTTTTACCATGTAAAATTTAAAAAAATCAAATACAATAAAAATTTCTCAAAATTTTACATATTTTAGGCTCCACACGCATCATTCAAAACAAACTAAATATAGTCCTTCAAGAAATTTATAAAACAATGGGGAATAAATTGTTGAAAGGTATGCCGCATCAAGCTCTAATATCATATTAATGACTAACTCCAAAGTTCAAGTCAGATAGACTGAGCTTAATATAAGTATCATGTCTTTAATCAGCAATAGAGAAACAAATAAAATGACTTTGATATAGAATTAACTCTTTCCTGCAGATTTGATTTTTCAACTTTTCCTCTCTATTTTCTTTCCCTACTACTTCTTTCGGGTTCAAATGGATCTAGATCGTTAGTCTTTAAAGCAATAAGAGGTAAAAAGAAAAATAGATGGAAAGTGCAAAGAGAAATCTGAGGAAAAATAAAAATATTTAGTGAATTTTATTATGAGTTTTATATTGTCCATTGCAGAAATCAAACAGAGAATGTTTATTTTATTTAGTATTTTTATCTTTTCCTTAAATTGGTCAAAATAGAGTCTTAGTGATTTTGCCCCATCAATTTAGTTTTTCTACGCCATTTATTTGGATATATGAGGTCCATTTAGATGTACATTTTCTTTTGAAGATTCTTGATTATGGTTTTATTTTGAAACAACGCACTTGATCAAGCGCACGAGACCACTTACACTTTTGTGTGGCCTTACAAAGATTGAATGAAGATACACAGCAGAGTGAAGAGGTCTGGTTAATAACAGATTTGAAGGTCGAGACAAATGGGTGGAACAACGATATCCTAACCCAATACACTCTTGAAGGCTATAAGAACTGAAGAGCATCCAGCTTCCTGTTATTGTCATTACCCAGGTAATGAAGATTGTCAGATTGGTGAATATATCTCAAAACATACAGTCAATGCATAAAATATATTTAGATCCTGTTGTTTGGTCTAACCCTAAAGAGTTTCGCCCAGAGAGGTTTCTGACAAGTCATGCAACTGTAGATGTTTTTGGCCAAGATTTTTTGAGCGAACTCCATTTGTTCCTCAGAGAAGATCTTGCCCAAGAAACTAACAGGTCGCAGATGTTACAGACTGAGCAATTGCTCGATCATTTCAAGATTTTCCATGGTTACATTCATCAAATTGTCCTGAACATGATGTAGGGGATAAGTCTCAAAGATGCCTAAGGCCGTCTTTAAGCAGTGATCACGCTCTACCTTCATGAATTTTACCGGTGCTACACATACGCAGTGATCATGTATGGCATAATTGTGTATCATGATTTCAACAAAGTAGGAATTAATGATTTCAACAGATCACATTAGATTTCGCTATTATTGGTATTTGTTATAATTAATGTATTTAGGGAAAGGGGCACATTGACTTTAAAGCCCATTTGTTTTTCCTCGCAAGTAATTAAGTTTGGTGAGTACCAGAACAGTAAGTATTCTTTAATCAAAGATGTAGCCTTTCTCCATATATATATATATATATATATATATATATATATATATATATATATATATATATATATATAGGTATATATATATATAGAAGAGAGGCAGGTATATATATATACATATTTCTTTTATTTTACTTAATTTTATTTTTATTTTTTATAGCCAAAGATTTTAGTTACAATGTAATAAATCAATTTTATTGGAACTCTGTCTCTCAGACCTCTCCCCTCTCTATGCCCCAGCCTTACAAGCAGAGCGTTTCTACCACATGAGCTAGTCATGATGAGCAAAGAATGACTAATTTGTTTATTTTTATTTTTACTCTGAAAAGATAGAAATTTATTTATTCAAGTTTCCATTACATCCGAAGAAACACAGTAACTAAAAGTGTTAAAACTTTTAGAGGAGCAAAAGACCACACAGAAAAAAGAAACGCCAATACCTGTACCTTGATAATCCAAAATGCCTGAATACCTAAGATTCCAGATCTACTATATAATGAGTTGAAGACGGATAATATGAGGTCTCTATTGATCAAAACTTTCCATTTGAAACACCAATACGAAACCCATGAAGAAGCCAACCATCAATGACAATCACAGTGTCGAGCAACAAAACACTACATCAGGTCGATGACAACAACACGAAAAAAAAAGAAAAAAAAAACAAAGAAAAACCCATATCGATATGAAAGAAATCATGTTATTGAAAGAAAACGGATCGGGAAGAACAATGGCGGTGATTTCGCGCAAGAATGATCAAAACATCCTCATCAGAGTAAACCGTTGAAAGGAATAACCGAGGGATGAACGGAGCGATTTCCGCAGAAAGAGAGCGCATTGAAGTTGAACAAAAGGTAACCGCTAAAAGGACAAATTGCAAATCTAACCCTTTTCTTAAATCGCGCAGCGATATTTCTGCATCATTCCGACAAATCTACGCCTGAACCACCATACAAACCTCACTTTAACCTCTTCAAGTTTGTTCAAATATAACTTAACGATGGTTAAGTCCAACCAGTGAAGTTATTGTAGCTGGCTATAAAACATCAACCTTCGTTTGTTCAACACCTTATCGCAGATAAATCATCATTGAGAAACTGTTTCTGATCTCATTATTCAAATGTTATCAACATCATGTCATTCAACATGTAAAGGAAGGTTGATTTAATATCCATAATATAAAAAGAAATAACTATTCAAAGATTCAATGCATTGTCCATTTATTTATTACCAAAACAAACCAATATGGAGAATAAGAAATGTAATATTATTTGATTTTAAATATTATTATGGGCAATTTGGTTCTGAAGTAGGGATATTTTAAGGTTATAAAAGCAGGATTAGTTTGCGCAATCTTTGTTTTTATCCCTTAACCAATTCGCTAATTACTTTTATAAAGTTAATATATCCGGATTAGGAAACATCCAGATGGAGAGAATGAGATTATTTAAATTTTTTTTTCCAATTTATTATTTTAGTCTCTTCATAATACAGGCGATATAAAAATAAACATAATGCATACTACATAAAAAAAATTTCACCAAGAAACCCACCCAAGATGATGGCTCGAATACTTTATGAATTAGAATACATCAATAATCCAATTCATTATCTATTCGATAGTTAAACCATTGATATTACTATTGTATAATTAGAATATCTATGATTCTAGTTCTGTAAGCATATTGATGACCAGCTGATTTGATTTGTTATTCATTGATATGTTTTGTCCGCTCGAATCGCCTACACACAAATGTACACGGCAAGAAGAAGACGAAACTATAACGCGTTGTATCGAAAGACAACACAACAATAGAGACCATAGTATAAATAACTCTTAAAGAACCTGGTAAGAATCGGTACTATAATAGAAGAGCAAAGTGAATAGGATAAAATTTTAAGTAAAAAATAAAACTTTGAAGAATAGATTATATATATAGTATCCACCAGAAGCATACAAAAGTAATGTCAAATCAAAGTATCAGTTGTGTTGCCTTATCTATCAACTGATCTAGATTCAATCTCTCCTAAAGGAATTGTTATGAGTTTTGTCTCGCAATCCCACATCGATTGTATGAGATTTGCTTCCAATTCCCTTAGCTACCTATGTGCATTTGATACTTTGTATCTTACAATTTTCCCTGAAATGAAAGATTAGAGTATTGCCCAATTGCTTCTGGTATTTACTTTTATGCTCAATTTCTTAGAATTTGATTTGTAGTTCTAGTTTGTAAGGCTTTCTTTATTAGTAGTTGTTTTATCAGCACCTGAGATAGACATTATACCAACTCAAGTAATGTAGTTTGTATTCTTCTTTTATATCCTTATGGTTTTTACTTACTGATATTTGGTATTGGCACAACAATTGGTAAGGAGAACCCTGTCTTTGAAGTTATAAGTACACTGTGGGTTGCATTAAATGTCACCGGAACAAGATATGCCTGTAGTCCCGGGAAGCTGCATTCTCACTCGCTTGAACCCATGAACAAAGCATCACCTCTACATCCAACTCTCCACATTCAACATTTAATACTACATATTCTCACCAGAAAAAGCACAAAATTCAGCCAGGAAAAAGTGGGGCATGGTGAGTACCATAGGTTTTAAACTCCACTACTCACGGAAGCCCATGGCCCGCCCACGCGCCCACATGGTCCGCTCGCCCATCGATGAGAAACGGCCCAGCCCACCTTTCTTCATCCGGGCCGAAGGGCATTACCGAGACAGAAATTGTGAGTCCCGCCTATGAGTCGAGGGTATCCTCCCAAAGGCCAACGTCAGTAAGAAACGGCCTGAGCTCCAAGTCCCCAACTATCGTCCTCCCGCTTATGACAAGTTCACATGGACTAATAAAAGGAGGAATGGCACAAAGGTATTGTTCAGAATTTTATTGCAAATCCCTATTTGGAAGACAAACCTGAGTGTGAATTAGTCTTGATAGGTGTGGAAATTTTGTTCCTAAGAAAATGAGACCATCTGAAAAGGATAGGGATTCATGAACCACCCTCTATAAACCAAAGATAATCACGATGAAAAGGGTATAATTCCAAATCGCTCAACTTTTTTCTTTCTTTCTTTCCATATTTTTTTGACTAACACGAGAGGCGGTCAACCCACCGTCAATTTGGACGCTCTTTTGCAAGTTCGTACATCAAGTCGTTGATGCCCCAAGGTTAGACAATCAAGGTAACAACACATTTCTGACCTAGAATGAAGCCTGAGATGATACTGAAGATATACTTGTTGAATGTCAATGGGGGTGAGGAAGGAAGGTCTTACTATATCAGCAATTAGGAAACTCGCGCGTCTACTGAGGTAAAGTGGCGTTGTGGTGAGATCCCGCTCTTGAACACATTGTGCGTCATTTGTCGCCTATGAAACTTATTTCAACGAATTGGATTCAATTATAGAAAGACGGGGTTGAAGAACATAAAGAGGGCCCCAATGGTGAGCTACAGGAGGCCGATCAACATTGCGCTTGAACAAGATCAAAGATGCTTCTCGTTTGTTGCTACATGCCACTATAATCATGCATGTGATCGGTATGTTTTTTTTCTTTTTTTATCTAGGTTTATATAGGGAACTTGATTATCAATCATAATTCGAGATGAAGAGTGCACTGTCTATGTTTCACTATAACCATGAATATTTAAGAGAAATAACAGTTCAAATTTCTAGGTTGATTCACCATCGATTACAGGTAAAGTGAACCGCGACCCAGTATAAATCAAATTTAAGCCTGTAGAATACTAATGGAAACAGTCAGAACAAGGGGTCTCACCAAAAGTTTTCTGTGCAACATTATGAAGATTTTTGATTTTTAAGATCTTGTTTGATTGATGTGACTTGGAACCAAAGGGCCCACAACTAATCTTATCGGGGACATAGTCGTTTCATACTTATGCCTAGAAGAAATACATGTATTTAGGTTTAGATATTTTAGGGGTATTGTATGGTGTTAGATTATTATATATTGTTATATTTACTTTAGTTTCAGGACATAAAATTATTTTCCTTACATGGTAGAATAAGTTTTGTGTATTGTATAGGCTAGCCTATAGTAAAAGCCTCCTCTTGTACTTGTAATTTATAGTTTTTACAGAAGATCAGTTCTTCTTCATGGTATCGAAAGCAGTTCTCTCGATTCCTCCGCCACTCACTGTCACCAGGCATGGTAGCCACCTAGAGTAGCTTCTGGGCGAACACCACCGGTTCTTCTCCAAGCACCGCTTCCTCCCGCATCCGTTTCTAACTGTCGCATGACTTCTTGCCATCCCACTGACTTTACAAGGTCAGATGACATGACCGTGCCACTGGCATTCGACTTATTTTCGCCTGATTCCATTTTGTTTTCGTTTTTCATTCGCACTCGGGACATGCCAGTGATGAGATTTTCGCCCATTCATGTTGATTTAAGGGAGATAAGCTGCCCATAACAAGCCAAAGGATGGTCTTTAAATCTCAAGTTGTGCTTATGTCTCTAGCACGTCCTATTCCAAAACAAGGTACAAAAGAACTGATTCTACTTTCTATGCCAGCCTTAGATTGAGACTGGCATGGTCTCCATCGATCATCATTACTCGAATACATCTATTTCATCCACTGTTGATGAGTTTTAGCAATACGAGTTGCCAAAGAAGTTTGGATCATCAGACGGGTGTCGGACCGAAAGTGGTGCTCGAACTCGTTTTTTCATCGAACTTTATTAGATTCGTCACGAACCAGGTGAGCGGATCACTGTATATCACAATCACCAAATCATTGGGATCAATTAATTGCATCTGAACCAATTCTCTCCAATTCTGCTGACATCAAATTGGTTTATGTTCACCGTGAACAGTACATTGCATTATTTCGCGCATTCGTGGCTTCGTGATGAGCTCAATTAGCTAAGTCATATTCTCCATCAGATCCTCGTCAAGATCGCCAAGCTTATTCATGTTAGTTGATAATGAGACTCCGCTTCTTCAGATCGAACCCATCTCTATCCGCACTTACGGTTCTCGGTACTAAACAAATTATTTTGCGTAGATCGTTACCCTTTTTTCCTTCCGTCGCCTTCTACCACTCGCTTCCAAAGGCAAAGGAATTAATGTCAAACTACACAACACAACAGCTCCCTTCATCTCGGCTCGTAAGAACAAGTGTTGCCCTGTTGAAACCCGTTACACCTGGCCAACAAAGATTCTTAACATTACTACTTTAACCCTCAAGGTTCGAATTATCAGCTATGGACTCCCATTCAAGTCTAATCCTACCATCTTTCTATAGCGATCTACAGATATGGTTAATTGTGGTTCATCTTCCATTTTCAGAAATAATATCATTTTCAATAGAAGATAGTACATTCTCCATGGCTTATTCTTCTTGCTACAATCATATGACTTCTTTCTCTCTAATGTTATACCTTCACAGTACTTACTTTCTCCTGCTCATGAATTTGAGGGATACATTTATATTGTTATGCGTATTTATTTTTGTAATTTTTGTGATTATAATTTGTATTTTCATTAGATTTCTCTGTAATTTGTGTTTTCCTAGGGTTGTAGTCAGCCTATATAAGGCCTCCTCAGACTTGTACTTACGCTTTTAATATAAAGACTCAAGTCTTTTCATGGTATCGTGAGCTCTCTGATTTTTTTTTTTTCCCGCTACTACGCCCCAGGCATTACGTACTCATCAGATAGTGCTATTTTCTCCAAGAACACCCTACGCTTGCCACCATTTCCTCCCGCACCCGGCTTCCTCTAACTCGCACTCCGCTGACTGCTACGCCATCCGTTGACTTTGCCACATCAGTAGTTTCATCAAGCGACCGCTGGGCCGGAAATTTGACCAGTATTCTACTTATTTCAGACTGCGATTCTTTTATTATTCAGCTTTCTAAATTGTTCTATGTTGGTGATGATATTTTTGTCCGATCAGTGGTTTTTAATGGAGATAATTTTGCCTGGTCTCAAGCCATGCGTAGTTATCTCAAAGGCCAGTTTGTGGGTTTTAGTGTCTTCGTGACCGTCTCTATTCCAAAACAAATTGACAAATAAACTGATTCTACCAAAGATTCGCGAACGAGGATCGGGAAAAGCACCATCAAATCATCACTCGTCGAATACATCCGCTTTCATCTATTGTCGGCGAATTTAGCAACATTGATACGCAAAGAAGCTCGGGGGACTTGCCATACTGCGATGCCGACCGAGTGGAAGCCAGAACTAAGCTCACACGCCAACTTTATCGATATTGGTCGGGAAACGTGAAGCGATCATCAGATATCACAATCGATCAAATCTATTTGGGATCAATTAATTGCACTGAACAGTTCTTTCAATTTACCATAACAATTGTGTATGTTCACCCGTGAATATGACTATTATTTTAGCTTTTAAAGGGGTCGATGAGTTTGAACAGCTGTGGTCATATTCTCCATCGTGATCCTTACCACAGCCTCACAAGCTATTCATAAAGCAGCGATAATGAGACCCATCTTCGTGACTGAACCCATCTCTATCCGTGAACATGGTTCTTGGCGCATCGTCGTTGCTCTGAACCGTTACTCCCGGTTCTATGTCACCACCTACCTTGTTTTCAAAAAGGGAATAATGCTCGACAACATAACAATAAGAAGTCTCTTCTACCGAGTTGGTGTAAGAGCAAAGTTCATTCATGGAAACCGTTATACTCGCCACGTATTCTTCGTAACACTACCGCTTGACCGTTCGACTATCGCCATGGACACCCATTCGCCCCATCCTCAATACACTTTCTATAGCAAAGATCTACGATATGGTTAACAGTCATCTTCCATCTTCCAAAACAGGCATCTAACACTGCTTTTGTTATATCGTGTATATCTCATATTTTTGATTTTGCTTACGTAATCATGACTTCTTCTCCTTAATGTTATACCTTCACACACTTCTGTTTCTTCTCACAAAGAAGTTTGAGTGGGATGTTAGATTATTGTATTGTTATATTATTGTAGTTTTCCAGATTGTAATTTGTATTTTCCTTAGATTGTAATTTGTGTTTTCCTAGATGCAGGAGAGTTCAATTGTAATATACTTCCTCAGACTTCAGAATTTACATTTTTGAATATAAAGACTCAAGTCTTTCTTCATGTATTCAGATTGTAGTAGGATTATTTTTCTCAAATACACAACACTCCAGAACACTCAGACTACATTTATTTCTCCTCATTTGCTATAGCTGGTTTTTTTTTTTTTTAATTCAGTGTCGATAAATTTGTGTTCTTATACTCTTTTTTTTCATACCTCAATCTGGTTAGTTAAAGAACTAGGCAGTTTGGGCAAGAACTACTTAGACTTAATTAATTAATTGACCAACCCCTTGCTCATATAGATGTAGTAGTGGGCAATATAATCAAAGCAAATTACATTACCAACCAATTCAAGTATGTATTCCAATTTTTTCTGAATTGTCAATTCCTTTATCTATTATATTTGGATACCGCAGATCCACTTAGGGCTTTGGAAAAAATTGGCCTTCCACAAATTTTGGGAAAAATTCTTGCACAAACATTGGCTAAATTGGAGTAAAACCAATATATTTAACCACAAGTGATTTATGCTATTTATTTCTATTAATTAAAGGTAATAAATAAAAAAAATGAAGGAAGATGTAAGGAAAAAATAGAAATGAAAAGTAGAAGGAAAATATGAATGAAAATAAAATTTAACTGAATATTATTTTAATGATATTTAATCATTATTCATTATTTGTCATTATAAAAATAAATAATTTTAAAATATCAAGTTTCTAAATAACAGATATTTTTAACATTTTCATTAGATGACGATAAAATCATTTATTTAGTATTCTTTTTCTTCATAGTATATCAGAACCAAATAAACCTTAAAGTTGTGGTATTTGGAACCAAAAGTACTAAAGAAAGAAAATACTAAAAAATGATTTTCTCACGTTAGTTTTACCATGTAAAATATAAAAAAATTCAAATACAATACAAAATTCTCAAAAATTTACATATTTTCTTAAGCCCATTACATGTTCAAATGAACTAAGAGTCCAGAACTCACCAAACAAATGGGGGAATAAATTGTGGAAAGGTGAGCGGTTCAAGCTCGATAATATATTAAATGACCAACTCCAAAACTGAAGTTTCGATTGGATTTGTTTAATATAAAAGATCATGTCTTTAATAATAATAAATGAGAAATAAAGAAATATTTGATAGAATAGTGTATTAGGTTTAAACTTTTTTCCTCCAGAATTTACTTCTTTCCAAGCCTTCTTTGTTTTTTCCTACTACTTTTCGGTTCCAAATGGTTTCAGGATTTGTTTGAACTCATAAAAAGTACTAAGGAATGAAAGTTTTAGAGAAAATAGGAAGAAAGTGCAAAGAATGAAAATTGAGAAAATAAAAATATTTATCGTATTATTTTTTATATTGTCCATTAAAATCAAATATGAAAAATTATTTTATTTAGTTTTTTCGCAAAATTTTTCGGTTCCAAACTAAGTCTTAGTGATCCGTCAGATCTATTTTTTGGCCGTGCCACTTCATTTGGAGGCAGACAGCAGGCTGGAGTCAGAGTGCCTTCTCTTTAACACTATTTTATGATGAGAATTTGTTTAATCATGAGAGTATATAATGAGACCATTTCATTATTTTAGATGGCTTCTGTTCATATTGTTTGAACATTAATTTGAAGATGCTCAAGAAGTTGAGCTAGAACTATCCTTCCAACTCATTACTACTTATTCTTTCTTTTCTTTTTATAAAACCAACCACTGTAGTATAAATTTTATAAATACAATCATCAGTCTGCCTTTTCTTTCACAATAAATAACCAAAGAATAATAAAAGAAAGAAACACCATAGGAGCTCACATGTATATTTATTGTCTGAATTTGAATATTTTTTTTGTTATTTTAAAAACCTAAAATATTTTTTAACTATTATAACATTATAAAATATATTTAAAAATAAATTGTATTTTTTAAAAGTTAAACACTTTAGTTACAAGATGATAAATTGTCCTCAATAGAACTGAACCCGGACCCCTTTTCTTATGCCCTTGTATTTTTTAACTTTTATGACACTATAGTGAAGACATGATAGGCAAAGTAATTTTGGAATGGACATTTTTAATTATTGTAAATGGTTGAAAACATGCAAATATCTGGGTAATATAAAAGATCAAAAGATACTTCATTAAAAATAATTCTGCTTTCTATTTTTTTTTTAAATATAAAAAATAAAATTCAAAGATTAAAGCAATTTTTTTTATTTTTTATTCAAAAATTAGATAAGATTTAAAATAAATGAGCTTTGAGTTTGTTTCGCCGCCTCCCTAGATTCAAAAATATAGTGGACTGAGAATGAGTTTATTAAAAGAAAATCGAAAACAAATGTTATGGAGGGAGAAAATGAGTCTATAAAAGAAAATTAAAATCAAACTGTAATATTTGAATGCAAAATCCCAAATTCCATGTGCTGGGATACAACTCATGCTCCCTTTTGTTCTAGCAATAATTTATTATCTCCAAAGATCACTTAGTTAGGAGATTTATACGTTTATTATTCTTAATTTAAAATATGTTGAGAATCAAGGAAGAAAACAAGAAAAAGAACTTTATATGATCTGACAAGATAGTCAGCAACCACGAACGACGTTTGAACTTTTCACTGTCACCAAGAAGGTTACATAAAAAGGTATTATTGCAATAACCCCGATATGACCAAATTACAAAATACCCTTGCACTTAAATATACAAATATTTATCAACCTTTTAGTCTTAGCAGAACCACATAACACAATGCAATGAAAAGGCTCACCATGCATTTTTAATCTAATTATTCGAAGACAACGAATCTTTTATCTTTACGTGAGTGAGATTTATCTTATGATTTATATATCTCATAAAGTAAGGGTCATCAGATGATATGCTGTAAAAAATTATAAAAGTTTTGTCGCTATAAATTTTTTTGAAAAGAATGGACAGCGTATTGTTTTTTCATGAGGACGCTGCTTCTTCCTCCTTTCGATCCCTACAAACTTTAATATTTGAGAATATGGACAATTAGGAGGAATGGTCATATTGTGGATGCAAATCTTTGTCTCCAGATTTATTTAATCCTCAATCGCCGTTGTGCTCAAGAAATTTTACCTTCTCGCCGGGGGAAGAGCTTCCTTCTTTGAGGAATCTTGGAATTATGCATATCTCAAGCAGCCATTTGAGGCTTCAATCCAAATTCCAGCCATTCGATTTGAAGATAGTCATTGTGAATGGTGAAGGAAAAGGCGCCTTCACTTAATTCTCTCTCAAACTTCAGATGTTGAAATTTCTGCGTGTCTCGTTGAACCACCACCAATGGAAACACACACGTGCCAAGAGTTAGTCAATGTCATGATGTAGAGTCTCTACTAGAGGAGGGAAACCCAAGGGACCCCCACTTTTCTATGCAAGATTGAAATCATTACGTCATTTCTCTAGATCCTTGGACAAAGTTTGCTTACCCACTACGCCTAAACCAGCTTCAAAATTCAAACAATCACTTGCTTCCATAGAATGAGTTCAGATGCTATCACCCATCTCTAAATAAGAGAACAGAGTGGAACCGATGTATATGTCCCACCAACCTTCTCAATCGGTCAGCCTTAAGTTGATTAATTTTAGGTACCTCCGATCTAAAGGTCTTAATTCTTCCATTCGATTTTAGAAGAGAAGCCCACTTTCTTCGGCACGTGACAATCCAAACTTGGTTTATCTTGAATATATTGAATTGCCTCGCTTCCTACTCGCATGCTACGACCAGCTTCCGCTTCTAAGCTCAAGTTGTTCGTCATAGTGGACAATAATCCTAAACCAATGCGAGATGAAATTAATAAAGTTGTCCACAATCGTTATTTCATGGTGATGTCAGACTTCTAACTCCACGGAACTTGAAATTAGTATTGTTATCAATCACACTCTGTGTGGACTAATCATAGATACTCTTTTCTCTTACACTCTGCCGGATGTTGAAAACTGATATTTCAGGAGCATCTATCGGGAGTGAGCTTCACAGCATTTGCTGCCCTTACGCTACTCACTCTTCAAATTGCATGTTTTCCAAACCTCAAGTGTCTGAGCGGTAGGGGGCTTCAATAGCTAACCTCGCTCAAATACTTATCTATCCTTTCATGCCCTGAGTTCCAATTATTTCACAAGATCGCTTAAGGCTCCGGGCCCTAGTCAGATCGGGATCAACACCTTCTCTGAATATCACTTTGAATACACTAAGCTCTAATCTTTGAAAGAAGCTGCTCTGCAAGCCTTATGACTACGCATCAGAAACTCCCCGAGCTCCTACCGTTGATAGATGTGGGTCTTCAACGCGTCACCTCTCTTGAAACATTAGTTATTGACGATTGTCCTAATCTTCAGATCCACATAGAGAAACTCTATATTCTCTCTAATCAATATCCACAAATGTCCTTTATTAGAAAAACAGCCAATTGTGAGTCAGGCATCAGCGTATATCAATTGGCGCCATCTGGTGGGAATTGAATAAAACTCGCCAGGCCGCAAGTATCAATAACGATTGTCTAATAGCCCTCACCATCCGGGACTTTGCCGATCCCCTATTTCACGCCTAATGCGCAAGGCAATCGCGATGACAAGCATTCGATGAACCAATTGCCGTAAGATCAATTCAGATCCTAGCATCATGACATGGAAAGAAAAAACAAGGGGGAACAAGCTAGATAGATGAAGAGCTGCCGGGTCAGGTCGAAGCGCCATAACAAGAGAACGTGACCAATTGGCGCCAAGATAAAAAGTCGAATTAAAGTGAAGCATTATGAACACGCACTTAATCACCCGAAGGGAAGGGGCCTGTTTCGACGCCATCGATATCCCAACCATTAATTTAATCTTGCACTTCCATCCGAATCACTGGCCACTTGTGAATACTCGGAGAGTCATGACTGATTCTCAAGAGGCCTCACCCCACATGCCTTCAAGATGACAGGTGCATCTCACAAGGCAAGGAGAGTAAGAAAGAAACTATTAGTTATGGTGCTCAGGGGAACCCGTTAGTGTTGCCTCACCATGTTGCGTTACTTAGTGCCACTCGCAGATGTTGCTTTGTGGTACAAATGGGCCACTGTTTTACATATCGCTAGAGTCTAATCCGATCTTTAGGGAAACACACATCCTGCGACTATGATCCACTGTAATGACCCGTACCAAATAATACAAGTTTTTTAACACGTTTGACCAAGTTTCTGACTAAGTTTGACCAGATTGACTGTAGTTGGAATAATACTTAGTATGTATTCAAAGTTGACTTTTTCAAGGATGAATAATTTTGGGCTGACTAAGAAACCATTTCATGTGCCTAGTCGATACGAAGTTCATAGATCGTTGAAAGTCAAAATCCGACTTAATGGATAAAGTTATGACCATGGAGAGTTCAAATGCAAAGATTTTAACAACGCCAAAGTCGTCTTCATTTACTGCCACCTCAGGTGGCCCAGAGAACCAGCCTTCGGCACAACGAACCCCACTTCAAGACACTCATTTTCGAGTCAAAACTAAAAGACTCTCAAAATCGTGAACACCGAATCCAACAGCTAACCATTTTCAAAGCCGTCAGTTTTACAATTTGGAGGTGGACTCCAGCAGCCTACCTGGCACAAGCGCCGCCAGGGGAGGAGGAGCAAGGTGAGATGATTCCGGCCATGAGATTTCACGGCAAACCGCCGCCGGACGCGCCCATATCAAAGATACATATGTGGCGGCCAACCGGAAGCCAACAAGCATTCTCCGCCACTCCAGGCCGACCCATACCTCCCCACCATTTAACCTCCAACTACTTCCATGGTCCCTTTGCGATTCTCACCGCCAGCATATTACGACCAAAAACGAAGTCGGGCCGATCAAGGTTGGATCGAAGCTGCCACCACAAAGAACTCTTTGGACCCAAGGTAAAGGGTAATCGATAAAGCCCAGCCTCTCAAGCTCCGCTGATAGCTTGTGAATCTTGGACGCCGTTGCTAGTCACATATTTAAATGGCTTAGGTAGTTACCGAGAAGGTTGGACTAAAATTGAGTACCTATCAAGTTTAAATATCAAGAGGATAGTGAAATTGATTGTTTTTATGAATTATCGATCGTTCAGCTTCAGAAATTAGCTCCTGATGTTAAAAAGCCCTACTGGAAGTACGGCCCAGAAAGACACTGCGGTAATCGACCGCTGAGTCCAATGATACTAGTTCTAAAAGTTATCGGCGCTTCGGCATTCCAATGTTGTCAAGTTCAGTTATCGAGCCTAACTGGTGTCTTATTTATATTACGGCACTCACGCCGAGCGTGAGACGCATCCTACAGGGGAGCGGATCGAAATGCTAGAACGGTGAGTGGTTGTGGCGCAATGTTTTGGTATTATATTGTATATAATTATGGTTAATATTTAATAAATATATCATTTGGATCGAATGGCGAAGTTGGTGCACAAAAAGAATGGCGTCGGTAAACAAGTTATCATTTCATGTAATTTTATTATGACAAAGAATATTTGGAAGTTTTACTGGGTTCATGGATGAGTCTCGTGGTATTTAAATATGTTAAGTACGTGGATTGAGGCTTTAAACTACTAGAAAACTTATTGTTTAAGAAAGAGATTTGAGATTTGTGAAATAATTATAATACAAAGATTTGAAAGGTATAGCGTGAGTATGAAACGATTACATATTATTCACTATTGATACGATTATCTAAGGTTTATTAGTTGCCCCGATGGCCTGGGTTTACCCGGGCGTTTATTAGCGTTATATTGTTTTACTCGGTTGTTAGCGACGTCAGGTTTACCCAAGGTTTATTAGCTGCCACGTTGACGGGTCGGGTTTAACCGGCGTTTATCGTTGCCACAAAGGCGCAGATCGGCATTCGATTTACACGGGCAGGTGGTACCGCAGTTGCTGTTTATGAGTAAGGTAAAAACCATTTTTAATATTGCAGTTATTGTATTTTCATGATTATTTACTTACATGATGGTTATATATATATTTTATGCTAAATTTATGTTGTGAACAAATTCAGGTTAATTTTCAAAGAATATGTCGGTTAAATTTTTAGCATGAATTTCACATTGTTGACTTAAAAGTCTAGTTTATGAAATGTTTCTAAATCTGAACCTATAAAAAGAGCGGACGTGAGGTCTCTGAGAAAAGAAATGTCTCGAAAATAAAAACATATTTCATAAATTATGCCACTTACCGAGATTTATTATCTCATCGCTTATTGAAGTTTGAATTGTCTTTGTGTCCAGCAAACAGAGGGCTTCACTCGCACGCATTCTAACACCGCTTCTTTCTCTACAAATGGCAAGATTTATCTCTACCCAATTGCTTGGTTTATTTGGGATTATTTATCTTTATTTATACCCCTAAATTCGCAAATACTTCTCCGCAATGCTCGATATTAGTATCAACTCATATGAGTCCTTATTATGTATGTTTCAGGTTAGATCTACATCAGAAGATAGTCACCCTGATTTAAGTCATGATTTTTCTATGTTAATTATATTTAAAATGATGTGTTTACTTTTTCTTAGGTGGGGTTCCATTGTGTATTATTCCCTATGGATTTGTAGCTGTAGGGATCTCATCAAAGTAGACCACCTGGAGTAACCCCGGGAGGTATTCTGGGTTTGGTCTTGTCGCCTGGGTGATCGTGGTTTAGGTTTCTAAATTCCTCGGGTTTACATTACAGGCAACCATCAGCACAGAGCAATTTCAACTTCATCTCAATGACTTCTCACACATTTATTCGGGAATGGCTTCCGATGCGCACGAGGTATCGGTAACAGCCCCGCAAAGTTCGATGCACTACTGGTCAGAGAACTTCACTACGCCGGGGTCGGGAGGTCACTGAGAGGCGAATAATGATGTTACCGCGGATCGTGCTCGTGAGATTCTGGAGTAGTGGGTTTTGGATGGCTCTATGGATCCCATAGTGTTTTATCCGCTGGATGACACAGAAGATTCTCGACTAAGGAAATGTGGTCCATGAGATAGAGTCGAGAGTCAGTTTTCTCTCGTCGGGTAAGGCAAGGAAGTGGTGGGATGATGAGAGGACTTAGGAAACACACACTGTGGGGTACAAACAGGCTGCTTTTCACACTAGTTTCCCCATTTGTGTTGAATGTGAGGTTGAGTTTGATGCCATCTAGGTAGCATGACAGATCTAGTAAGATAGGTTCAAGAGAGTTATCTGATTTATGTCCCAATTTATCGCGATGAGGCTTCTTCATGAAGAAGAGGAGGTTTCTCGATACAATTGTTATAGCTTTGAGCCTCTCAGTCCGATCATCCCACATACAATGATGAGAGACGTCAAGATTAAAAGTGGAGAGACAAACTGCATTATGCCATTCGTTACCGATCGTCGATGGATTGCCTTCGGAACCCTACCGTGGATCATTCAAGAGGTTTGCACCGATCTTCCGCGCGAGACTGGCGGACAGACGTGGTGCCACGGTGAGCGTCGAGTGACATACACAGGCTTCTGATTGCACCAGCGAGTGCGGCGAAGATCTATTTCTCAGGGTCCGTGCCGAGATGGTTTCCGTCGGGTGGTTCAGACGCTTACTGCAAGATCCATGATGGACCATGCCAAAGGATAATATATGCCGCGTGGGGAGACAGACATTTCGAAGATGGAACGCTTCCAATAGATCCGCCATTAGAGTCTCTCGTGACCGTAAAGCCAATTCCAACCCGACTAAATAAGATGATGACCGGATATCAAAGAATAGTGGCGGTAAACTCTGGTGGTTCCTTTAGTGAGCGGATGAGCCACCACTAATAGAGGCAAGAGGAGTCAGAGAGATGTAAACCACCCTGAGGCAGAGTTTATGCTATGACCAACAAATATGCCACCCCACGCCAGGATGTGTGAATATTATCCATCTTGACAGCAACGTGGTACTCATCGACCGAGGAATACACACCTTTATTTCACGTGGAGAGTGTTGCAATTTAGTCAGGACGATCTAGCCTTTAGGTTGTGTAGTTTGAGATTTCACACACCACAGGAGAATCCCCAGTGTCAATCTATGTTTGTGGGTAGCTTGTTTTCTATCGAGGGCCAAGATAAGGAGGTAAATTTGATATTAATAGATCTCAAGGGGCTGATGTGATTCTGGGATGGGATTGGCTTGTCGCGAAACTATGAAGCTCAATGATTATTTCTGGGGCAAGGAGGCGTGATATTTAGACTAATTTCAGACTACCACAAATTTAATGGAGAGGATACGAGAAAGCACCTTCAGTTTGATTTCTCTATTTATGCTAGATGTTTATTTCAAAAGGTTAAGGGGTGATCAGTCATGTAGTTGACAACTGTAAAGAACGTGTTTAGATTAGAAGATATCTACTCAGCAGGCGACTTTCTGATAGGCTTCATCTATCTTCCAAAGCACTCCAATCTAGAGATAGATTTTCCCATTGATTTAGTCCCTGGTACAGCTCCCATTTTTTACCACCTTATAGAATGGCACCGGCTGAGTTGAAAGAGTTGAAGGCTCAACTACAAGAGCTAGTGGATGGGGGATTTATTAGGCCCAGTATTTCACCTGGGAGCATTATTTCAGGAAAAAAGAAGGATGGTACTTTTGAGGTTGTGCATAGACCATGCATTAGCTTGAATAAGGTCACCATTCAACAAATATCCTTTGCCCTGATTTACGATTTATCTATCACCAGTGGTGCAAAAGTGTTCTCCAAGATTGAGACTTCAGAGCCAGCGTACCATTAGTTGCAGAGATTAGTGAACGACATTCCTAGACGTATCAGTGATTAGATAGCAGGCATTAGTAAAGTTTAGTATGTCTTTCGCCTACCAATGCCCCAAGCAGCCTTTCAGCGGACTTGATGAACCGGGTCTTTCATTCATTTCTGATCGTATTTGTCATCATTTTTATCAACGATATCTTGGTGTACTAGAGAAATGAGTCGTGAGCATGAGACACATCTGGGTTTGGTGTTGCAGACTTAGCATTAGTTAGGTGTTGTTCAAAATGGGAGTTTTGGGTTGAGCCGAGGGGATTTCGGAGATGTGGTTTCATCATATTTATGGGACCCCAGAAGGTGAGCAAGGGCAAATCAACAAATCCAATTGCTATGATAAAAGTGCAGTTTTTAGGATTAGCTAGGTATTACCGTAGGGTTCATAAAAGGGTTCTCAAAATAGAGGACCAATTCAATGTTTGACTAGAAATGGGTTAAATTTGGAGTGGACTCGATTGTGCAGGGGATCCTTCCAAACATCATGAGTAAGATACTTCTTCATAGACATTTCCGTAGAAAATTGAAGTTCAGCTTTACAAACATGCTTCATGGCTCAAGGTTTAGGTTGGCAAAATGAGATGCAACATGTTAGAGTTATGTGAGTGCTCGGCAGTGAAGAAACAGAGCGAATTATCAGCACCATGACTTGAACTTGCTTGTAATTTTCAGATTGGGCATTTGAGGCATTATCAGGATATATCACGGGATGTCAATATAGAGCCTTAAATATTTGTTTACTCCAGTTAGTTAAACTATGTAAAAGGAGGTGGATGGAATCACTTATGATTTATGATTGCATATTATCAGTCCGTGTAAGGCAATGGTAGCGGATGCTTGTAGAAGTCATGTGTTTCGCTATATAAGAATACAACTTTCATTATAATATTCTAGAGTTGGGTGTTATTGGGGATGCATAAGCCAGAGAACCTTTTCTTATTTCAACAGCTAATTGATACTACAGATCGAATTAAAGCGAATTAGAAGATCCCTATTTGATGGTACAGAACGGTTGCCAGTAAAGGGGAACAAATGGATTTTGGCGAGAGACGATGGGCCTTGGTGATGGTCTTAGCGGTGTTCAATGAAGAGTTAAAAAGTATTGAGGAAGCCCAGGTTTGTTGGTAAAGAAAATCGGGGTAAATTAAGATGTACCGTGACACTGGCGAGATGGTCAAAATGCCATAAAAGAAGCCGCGGTGCATGTATCCGCGTTTCATCCGGTCAACAAGTGAAGGCAGAGAGACAAAAGCTCGACTTCGTTGTTCTACCTATCTTGGAGTGGAAATGAGCCGCATTACAATTCGATTTGTATCTCAAACTCCTCCTACGTCGTAGCATGATGGCATTTGGGTAGTAGTTGATCGACTCACCAAGTCCGCTGCATTTTCTACCTATTCGTAAAGCTTTCTCCCTCGTAAAACCAGCGGAACTCTTATATAAATCATATAGTGAGCAAATATGGTGCCGTGTCGATCATCTCCGGAGCAGAGATCCACAATCACTTCAGCACACAAGAGGCAGATGAAGGAACTAGGTGTCAAGTTGAATTTGAGCACGCCACACCAAACCGATGGACAATCAGAGAATTGAGCTCCAAATTTTTGGAGGATAGTGTTAGTCATGCATATTACTCTAAATTTATATATTGAATGAATATCTACCTGAAAGGAGTTCACTTATAACAACAAATATCACTTCAGCATTGATGTCGCCATGAGGTATCATCATGAGAAACAATGCCCACTTCTTATGTTGGAATGAGACTGCCAGCGAGTCATTACTAGGTCCCCGAGATCGTGTTAATCTGTGTATCAAGGTTAATGTTATACATGCCAGCGGAAAGCGTCAAAGATGGAAAAGAGAGAAAGTGATGTTAGAAAGGATCTTGAGTTTCGAGGTCACACTGTATTCTTAAACCCTCTCTCTGAAGGCGTGGGTACTGGGAAGCGAGGAAGCTAAGTCCTCGCTACATCGGACCTTGAGATTGCTGAGAGGATAGGTCCAACTGCTTATGGGATTAGACTTTGTCGTATATTTTTCGGGAGTCCATAATGTTTTCCACATTCCATGCTACGTTAGCGCATATCTCCTGGTTCCTCACATGTTGGAGGCACCAGAGATTTGAATGAGACACTCATCCTATGAGGAACAAACAACAGGTGATTCGGGTAGGGAAGAGAAGGAGCTTCGCACGCATAACATCCTTAGTGAAAGTCCTTAGAAACCACCTAGTCGTAGAAGGCGCACTCGGAGCGAGAGGACTAAATGCGAGTTCAGCATCTCTATCTCTTCCATTTACACAAGACGAATTGCACTAAATTTTTTTATGTGTAGTTGCAATGACCCATACCAAAAAATACAAGTTTTTAACACGTTTGACAAAGTTTGACTAATGCACTGTGTTTGACCATGTTGACAACACTGGGGTATGTGGACCAAAGTTGACTTTTTCAAGGATGGGCATTTGATAGTTACATCTAAGATAATTATTTAGCCTCGTCGATACGAAAGTTCATAGATCTGGCTGGAATGTCAAATCCCATCATTATAAAAAGTTATGACTTATGGAGGAAAGAAACATGATTTTACAAATGGGTCAAAGTCAGTTTTCAAGTTTTTACTCCTAAAGCAACCCTAGGCCCATAGAAACCTAGCCTCAGGTAAAGTTAAATGAACCCTAGTCTGCAGACACTCATTTTGAGCTCCAAAACCTAGAAAAAGACTCTGCAAAACGGATGTCGTCTGAATCAGTTGTTAAACGTTTTAAAAGTCGCTCGTCACGGAGCATCAGCCACCCACTTGCACACGCACCGCCTAGGAGGAGGAGCAGGTGAGACATCCCGCCAGAGTTTGCCAACGCCGCCCGGTCAACCCCAGCCCCTAGCCGCGTGGCCAAACCGGTCATCGCTTTTTCAGGCCGCCACTTCCAGTCACCGCTGCTCAGCCCACCATTTTGCATCATCTGAACTCATTTCGCGGGTCTTGCGCATTCTCACCGCTGAAAGAGTAAGGATAAAAAACAAAGTTGCTTCATCACAGATCGTATTTTTCAGCCACCAGAGTAATCCTTCAACGTGTAAGGTAATCGATGTGTTCGCCTCTCGGCTTTCCGCTGATATATGGCTGAATTGAGACGTTGGTTAAAGTCATTAGGTCATTTAGGGGTAGTTAATGAAGGTTGATGGAAATTGAGTACTGAACTGTTGTTTTAAAATCGGGCGATGGATTAGTGGAATCGATGTTTTTATGAATTATCGACGCTCAATTTCGTGAAATTAGCTCCCTGTGAAAAGCCCCAATTTTTGAGTACCGGTCTATAGTACACTGTGGTAATTAGGACCTGTCGAACCAATTTTAGATGGTTTCCATAGTTTTAAAAAGTTATTCTGCTACTTCGGGGCATTCCAATGTTGTGCTGGGTTCAGTTATCGAGTCGGGGCAATGGCTGATTAATAGCACTCACGCCGAGTCAGAGACGATCCCAGGGAGCAGATCAGCATCTGATTGTGAGGTTATATGTTTTTAAATGTTTTCGGGGTAATATATTGGTATATAATTATGGTTAATTATTTAATAAATATATCATTCGATCGAATATTGGTTATTCAAATGTATCGACCGTTACATAAACGTTATCATTTCATTTAAATTTCGCCAAGATAAAGAGTTAAAGTTTCATCGAGCTCATGGATGAGTCCGTGGTATTAAATGGTGTTGGGTACGCGGGATTTCACAGAGGCTTTAAACCAGTTTAACCATATTAAGTAAAGGATTTTAGATTTTGTGAAATATTTATAACATGCATTTGGAAAGGCATACGTGAGTAAGGAAACGACATATATTATTTTCGCCGTGATGTCGGACACCTCGAAGGTTTATTAGGTTGCAACGGATGGTCGTTTTACCCGGCGTCATAGTTTCATGTGATAAACAGTTTTACCTGGCTATTATTAGCGCCATGGATGGCTCGCTTTAACCGGTTTATTGCTACAATGGTATTTTGAGGTCGGCTTACCCGGATGATTTACTTCTGGGGTATATGGTACGGTACATTGTTGGTTTCTCTCGAAAGGTGTAAAACCATTTTACGAGCTGGTATATTATTTTCATGATTATTTTTACACATAATATAGTATATTATGTTATAAATTTGTGTCAGGAACAAATTCAAATTATAATTTCCAAAGCACTACAAGTCATGAATTTTTTTGCATGAATTTCATACATTGTTGAGTTGGGTATAAAGTTTAATAGGAAATGTTTTTAAACGGGGAACCCATAAAGAGTGGACGGAGGTCTCAGAAGAAATAATTCAAAATAAAACATTATTTTCCTTATAAATTAAAATATTCCACTGATTTATTATCTCACGTTTACGTTTTTTAAATATGTTCCTTAGGTCCAGGTAGCCCAGAGGGCCTACCTCACGCCAAATCTGAAGACTCAGCTTTTTCGCTACAAATTAGTGACTTATCCATCATCATTCGGTTTATCGACTTATTTATCTTTACTGTACCTCAAATTGCAAATACTCGTAGAATGCTCTTATATTAGTAATGAATCCATATAGAGTCCTTATTATGTATAAGCTTAGGTTAAGAATCACACGCTAAGATAGGCGTCTAATGTGGGATTTAAGCCAAGCCAGATTTTTCTATAATCGAGGTATCAGGGTATTGTACAAGCATTTTTCTTAGGTGGGGTTCCATTGTGGTATTCCTCATGAATCAGATGGAAGGACTTCACTAGGCGGACTACTGAGAACCCCGGGAGGTATCCGGGTCGGTCCCCATTATCCACCCATGGGTTTGTCACTTCATCTTTCAAACGAAGCGTTCGTATTGTCAATTAACCCATGACCATATACCACGTAGTCAAAGTATGACATTGAGCCGCTACCGGGTCATATGCAAAGTATCTTGGTAATTTATGGAGGCCGCCAGCTTGCCTCTCACAAACTTCACATTCAATTAATTTGTTTGACAAACAATGATTCATGCTCATCATCGCCCATGACAAAAGAGAAAACATCGCCTGGTAACATTCTCAAACTGAAGAAGAGCCATATCCAGGATTCTTCTGCTGAGGTTCGAGAAAACCGCTCAACAACAGAGTCGCATAACATGGGCGCAATCCTCCAAACTATGAGAAGCTGATCTACTCCTTCTTCTAGTTACTATCCTTAAACCCTGCCAGCGAACGAAGCGGAAGAATTATATGTATGTTGGGCCGACAGTACTAAATGAGATGAGAATATCCAGGCAAATGGATTCATATTGTCATGATTACAAGCCACCACAAGGAGAGAATATTTACCGAGAAACAGTTCCAATAAGGAGGGTCAAAAATAGGGACCTAAAGCGATCCCTGCGACCAATCAATAATAAAGAGAACCCCCTTAGTTCAATTCTCAATGTCTCTTATGAGAAGCTATCACAATTGCCCATGACTTGCCAGAGACTTGTTACCTGCCAACTGCATTTAACTCTTCCTGCAAAGAAAACAGATCCTTGTGGGTGTGACTTACCAGAGATCCTTGCGCAGCTTTCCTCAAGTCTTCTTTACATGCAAGAGATTCAGGATGGGAGTCGCCTAAGGACAATTACTTCATCTGGTATCTTATCGTCATTAACAACGGGCCTCTTTCCCTTTATTGTGGGGGATCACCAGGCATTGTAATGTTATCTGCGTTCTTTCCAAAGATCACAACTTTTTGTCACCTAGGCTAGAAACTATCATTCTCACGCAGTATATCGCCTAACCTTGCAACTCCTTCATCTATCTTGCTTATTCTCTTTGATTTTCAGTAGTCCTAATGGCCAATGGAGGAACTGGATCTTTAAGATTGGTTCATTTGAATGCTCACATCGCATCATCTGTGTGAATTAGACGTAGAATGGGATCGATGAGCTCCAAAGATGAAGGGTTACATGTTTGTCAGCTGTAAGCTGCAAGCCTGTAAATAGATTTTCTATTCTGCTCCCATAGATGCAGAGCCAATTGTTATACTGACGCTTTAACTCGGGTATCGTGCAATGTAAACTGCAAGAAGTATCTGATGACGTAATGGGTCGACCATTCTCTTCATATTCATTAAGTCAAGAAGAAGACTGAGAGGTAGAAGAAAGAGGTTTGCATAGTTAGGTCAGATACCTTTCTCATCGCATCCCTACGATTTATACAAGAGTGGTTCACTTAATCTTCTCCTTTCTCCTAAAGACTTTTCTTATGAATGAAATTTCTTCTTATCAAAATGAATTTTTAACAAGATTAATCTTCTAAGAAGTAAGAATTTAAACCAGAATTGCATAGATACTACTTATTTCGCTTTTATCCATTCTTCTATAGCCAGTTCTACATAAGCAGGAGGATTTTGTCACTGGGGATCAGAACCTAGACTTCGCCGCCCCGAGGCCGGGCCTCTAGATACCTTGACTTCAGTAGACGGGCCCTGATTTCCTGGCCAGAAGTGCCTACCGCTTTAATAAGAAAGGTGGGCTTCAAGGCTTCCATATCATGCCGTAGATTCAGTAATATGGTCGCCCTAGCTCATCAAGTACGGATAAAAACAAAACGCAAAAGGTGTAAGAAGGGTAGAATGGTTTGAAGATTTGAATCCTCATGTAACTCGAGATGGTTGTGGAAGTGATGATGTAATTAACCTCATCACAGCATTTGCTTAGATCTAGTACAGAAACAATCAAGAAACTCGTGTCTAAATGGGGCCACTATGGCATCGTATTATCCCATTTCTTAAATGTGGTTGATTTACGCACATTTGTCCTCTAAATACTGTGTGAATTGGACACGACTGAGTAAAGGAAGAAAACATAAAGGAAATAATAGTGAGGGCAGGTGCACTGCATGCCATGCCACCAAGCCTTAGACGCTCCATGTTCGGCTACCGCGGGAGACTATTATCAAGGCAAATGGTATGTCTTTATATCTAATTATCTATTTGGTTGTATATTATGTGTATATGATATCCTTTGTTTGTATGGAGGATTCTTTCTTTGATACATCCTCTCTTTCTAAAACCTTCTATGTTGATATTTTCTCCGTAAATTTAAACCTGCAGCAGCGATCTTAGCGGCTTTGAAACACTTCTATTACTCTCCAGATATCTACTTGCATTAGACAACATAATGATAGCAGAGCATGTTTGGTGAAGAGCAAGAAACATAAAGTTGAAGATAAGGTAGGAACAATCAGATATCCCTAACCTTGTTTTTAATTTTCAAGAATATTAAGAAAGAAACTTTTGACTATATGGCCTCCAGCCTCTGTTATTTTCCATGCAAAATAGGATCAAGTATTGGTGGGTATCACATCTCAAAGGCGCTACTACTAGTCACTTCCATAGAAGGTGAATGATCCCAGCAGATAGTCTAATCCCCAAGAGTTTCAATTGGAGGTTTTTGACCAAACATGCAATTGTAGATAAGCACAATTATTTTAGAATTGAATCAGGCTGTTCTGCACAAGAGCTGGCCCAGAACTCATGGGCTTACAAATGTTACACTTGACAACTCGTTAGATTGAGCCGAAGACTGACATATTTACATCATCAACAACTATCCGGTAGATATGACAGAAGGGATAAGCCCCAAAGATGCATCTCAAGGGCCACTCCTCAAGCACGCCACTCCAAGCCTTCGTGCGGAACTTTACTACTTCAGCATATATTAATACCCAAAAATAAAAAGACTAAGTTCATATGAACAAGTCTCTGATTGATTATTTCAACAAGGTAGACCGGGCAAATGGCTTGATTCTAAGTTGATTCACTGTGCTGTCATTATGGGTATATGTTATGGTAATGAATAAATGTTAGTAAGTGAGCACGCAAGTTGAGCCCATTTGTTTTCCTTGGGTGTTTTGAGAGTAACTACCAGCAGAAAGTTACTGTTGATAAACTAAGTGATTTGAGGAAATTGGCAAGGTTGAGGGCAAATGGATATCCATACAAATGGATATCATAATCAATTAAATATATCATATTCATGTTAGAAAATCATATTTGATGAAACTTGATAATGAATCCATTAGTGTTATAAAATTGGTTCCTTTATGAATGAATGCAAGATTACCATCAAATATATAAGTATTACTTTATAAAATATTTTTAAAGTGAATCTATATATTATCAAACATCTTCATTATATTTAACAACATATGTAAATTCAGAATTTTTGTTTTCTTAGTATTATTTTTTTTTTCTTTATTTATCAGATAGAAAGTACAATTCCCAGCATTTCTATGAGGAACTAATTAATCAAGAGGTAAGAATCCATGGCTGCTTATAATCTCTCAGATCGATTTCCATGCAAAGTCTTTTTCATCCGGCATCTTTAGTCATTCAGGTTAGTTGTTCGATTGGCTTGGTAATTGGCTATCGATCCGATATTATAGTATGAATGAGGATTTGAATCAATCATGGCTAGTAATTTTCTAAACAAATAATAATAAAATATAAGATGGGGGAAAATAACCTTAAATAATATATTCAAGGTGAGAATCACTAGATAAAGCTTGACATTCAACCCATCTAGCTTAATTGGGCCGATACGCTCAGAACCAGTATGATATTTGTCATTAACTGAAGGCCCCCATAGCCTTTAAAACTTCTCTACTAGAAGGAAAGCCTGTTTACTTATGTGGTATAGTAATTAGAAAGCCCCGTCCCATGAGACGTGAAACAACTTCCTAAGGCGGATGTGCAGAATGTCTTATAGCAACCCAGAGATTATGGGGTCAACGGATAAACACTCTTCTACGGCCAAACAAAAATAAAACCCCAACATTTAGATCAGGTCGTGATTAAGCCTCCTGATACCACTCTATCACATCCCTAAACCCGTCCTAAGGGCATCACTAAATGAAAATTAAGCTCAAAGGCTCGGCGTGAACGACACAAACCTTTCTTGTAACTAGATTTCATTCCATTTACCAAAGACCTCGTTCTGAAAGTAATACGTTAACTTTCTTAAGAATTATCAATTTCTCCAGATATTCAAAATGCAAATAAAAAATATTATTATTTCTAAATCTCCAATCTCAAATACAATCTTAAGAGATCTGCTTAGGAATCTCCAAAATTCCAACTTCGAACGAATAGAAAAATAGTACACACAGAGTTCAAGGGTTCTCCAAATTAACTTCCAAATTCAATAATTGTATGAAATATGAACTGGTTAACTAATTAAAAACTGAATATAAAATTTTAATCAACTTAATGATGACTTAATCCCTACTTAATCGCTTACCTCGATAAACTAAATGGCAAAGGAGTATTGAATACCAGTAAGCTTTGAAGCTCATTGGCAAATATTAATACGTCATGAATTAAAAAGGTTTTCTATCAAATTAATCCAAACAATTTTTAGCATAACCTGGAATTTTAAATCACTTTGGCATCAAAGTCCTAAATCAACACATTTCAGATATATTGTGGCATCAACATGAAATCGTGCCCCACCCATGTTGGACTTTCAATGGTGGCCACAAATTGTTCCTTTAAGGTGGGATTCGAACCAAACACTACCAAGACTAGTGGCCTCTAAGAGAAACCCTGAAGGTAGGGAGTTCAAATCACACATTCATTACCAAGGAATGTAAGCAATAACTATTATTCAAGGGACAAGACAAATTGTATTAACTATACTCAATAGGTAGCCAAACTAATCAGAGTCACTTCATTGAAAATTCAAAATCACAAAACATCGATTCCTATACTTTTCACATAAACAAACAAATTTAAGGTACTTACGTGCAAAATAACTATTTGATCCATATAATGTTAAGATAAACGAAAACTTTTCATAAACCAAAAACAGGATGGAGATTGAGTTCAAAACTTTTCATCATCAAAATGATGTAAAAATATATTCTCTTTGTAGTAATTTTTACAAGAATATCCCTACCTAAAACAGCACTTCAAAACTGGAAGAAGCTAATCAAAGAATCTCGATGGAACTGTTTATCTCTTCTAGCAATAAGGAAGAACTCGTCATCATTAATTATTCACCTAAAATTGGTTTGAGAATCCTAATACTACAATGTCAATATTATTAATCCTAATAATATTTTAAACAACTTAACAATTAATAATAATTTAATTAATGAATTTCAAAAACTTTATAAAGTTTAATTCTTCTGAATATGATTTCAAATATTTATTTATTTTATATTCTTAATCAAATCATCACTCTATTGAAAATAATTATTATTAGTATATTTTGTATGATATATTATTCTCCAATATTTCTCTGAATTACAATACATTATCTGTTAAATAAAATCTCAAATTTAGTAAATATCGATCTACATTTGCCAGAAACATATCATCAAATACATATATTTATAAAATTTTAACTTCCAAATGTATCATATTTGTTTACTATTATTTTCTAAGAATTTATCATCCAATATTTATTTTTCTTTTCTAAAACTAAATGGAATATCTAGAAACATTTTTTTCCATCATACATCATTATATCTAGATTTCTTAGGCATGCTTATACATAAGTTTCTAGATTACTTTATAAAAAAAATTTCAAGATAATTTTTTTATATATTTAATTATATTAACCATAGTAAATCCTTTTTGGCTTTTACTACATTGCTCCTTTATATGCCTTTTCAAATACTCCAATCAAAATCATGCCAAGATTTCACTCTCGACTTTTTCAACCTATACTTGTCACACTCCTGGTTAATTTCACAATTCAGACTATACGCCCAGCAGTAGATGTAGACACTCGTATCCCTTATGAAAGGGACTATAACCCACTCCACCCCTCAATCTGTTTGAAGACATGGATTTAGAATCAAATTGTCTTTCAAACAATTTTATGTTAGTAATTAAACAAACATAGCAGTTGCCTTCAAATTTAATTGAAGAGGAAAGATCCAAGGTATCGTTAGGTCATCCACAAAACTGATATGTAATATCATCTATATCCGCCAATGGAGAGAAAAGGAGCAAGACCTCAAACATCGAGGAATTATTTGAAGAAAGTTACAGAAAAGAAGAGTAGGTAAAAGAAGCTTTTGACATTTACTACATACTGACAAGCATCACAAAACTTAACAGCAGCATAAGAGGAAACATCGATATTCAATTGAGATAATACTTTGTTTAAGACTAGTCTATTTGGATGACCAAGCCTATTGTGCCAAAGTGTCATTAGAGACTCTGTATTACAAGGAAAATCTTAAATTAGTATTATTACATAAGACATAGCTAAAGGAATTATTGTCTTCAGGAAGGAAAAAAACTGTATGGAATCTAGAGCTGTTGAGAGAATCAAAGGTGGTTGAGCTGCATTCTGTACTCTGTGTAATGAGGACAAATATCATTCCGAGGTAAGTAGCTGGTAGAGGCTATTCCATGTCTTGTAGAAGGACTTTTTTCGATTGCTTGTACTTAATATAGCAGCAAGTAGAGTCAAATCTCCACAATAACATTATTTCAAGAGTAAATTTGGAGATAATGATGAGATTTTGGTTATTGATGGAACTCAGCAGAATATTTCTGAGACTAAGATCAGAGGTAGGAGAGGATGAGGCACTTCCATTATGTTATAGGGAGATGAGAGCCACAATACAAGAGCAAGCTTACCATTTCAGAATATTCCCGATTTGCAGTCATAGAGTCACTTGTTGCAGCTACATGATGTGTAGCTCCACTATCTAAAAACCAAGAAGCATCATTCACAGTAGCTGGAGAAGCAATGTATGCTTGAGATTGCTAAACTGGTATTGAGGATTCTTCTTCAGGAATAGCAGATGAAAGCTTCTAAAGTTGAGTCTGATTTTTATCCTGAAGCTCAAATCTAGTAAGTTATTTTACACCCAGTGCCTGTTTTTCCGTAAATCTGACACATGTTTATTTGGTTATTTTATATTGCAGCTACGCCATCCATTGAAGATAAACTAATCTCCACCTTCATATATCAGACTAGAGCCTTAAATGTGATGTCAGGAAAATAGTTTGCAACAAACTAACGGTTGGAGTGTGAGTTCTACCATTGTTGTAGTGTTCAAGTTTTCAAGTCTCATCTCATGAGTTTGAAGGCATTAACTAGAGAATTTTGATCTCTTTGAGGTTAAATTCACAATCACGATTCAAATTAGGCCCTAAGCCTCCAAATATATAGAATTAATCTGTCATCTGAGATTTATGTCCAGCGTTAATGAGGGAGATGCATTTTGGCTTTTAAGACATAATCCTCAATTGAACTGTTTCTTTCTTCAGAGTTTGCAACGAGAGACGCAGAATTGAAGTGATCGTACTTGATTTGGTGGGAGAATAATTGTTCAAGCACAATCCATACTTGCTGCGGATTGGTAATGGAAATAACGTGGTCTAACATTTGTTCTGAGATTGATGAGAGAAGCCAACCTCATAACAAACTGATCAAGTTCATCCTAGATCTGTAAAACTATTAGTGGTAATAGTATTTGAGTTTGCGGAATCAACAATAAACTCATCTGGTTTAGGTTTTGTGCCGAGAAGAAAATACTCAGATCATGTAATGTGCCATAGAAAGAATCAGAGATTTTTAGAACATGTGAAGTGGATTATCCAATTTGATTGTGATAGATGGAAGTGGAAGGAATAATACTGTATTATAGACTATGAAGAAGACTATGGTAGGAAGACCTCAGGCGAGGCCATCATTAAACCCTAGGAGATCACTCATGAATGTCATCTAGTTTGAGGTGTTGATGTTCGATAAAATGCTGGTGAGAAAAACAAAACTTGAGAGGAAGTTTTCTTAGGGGGAACTCTAATCTATAGAATGAAGCACAGTGTTATACACAATAGAATGTTCTGTGTGAACAGATTAGATACAGAAGACTTCCGAAGCAGGTTGTGTTTGGTGTTTTTGCACACTAGACATCTAATAAACACACATGTGGGGTGTTATGAATTAATACTGGAAGATATGCCCTAACTCCTCCCATTGCAACAAAGAGAAGCATAATACTGACACCATGTATCTAGTCACTGAGCATCAGCAGAAACCTAATTTCAGCAACATATTTAGAAAAGTCCACCAACACGATCTTAGGCTTTGGCAGTATCACCTCGGCTTCTACCACACTCTTCCCTTGCCTTTTTCGCTTGAGACATATATACTTCAAACGCCACCATTACATTATCAGTGATAAAGCTACCCTGTGATAAAAGCACTTTGGTTTTTCAGACACATAGCTTGGTAGAATAATTAATTCATTTGCAAGGACTTTACTACTATTTTATATACACATTTAAACTTATTTCCTGATCCTTGTTTTTATCATTTTTATTTAATGGCATTATTATATGACATTTGAATTTTCTTTTTTTAAATTTTTTGTAGAGGAGTATCCGATTTCTGCTGAAACCATATTTTTAATATTTCTTTATTCAATATTTACTGATATGACACACATTTTTTATACCTTTTGAGGCAGAGAGGATTACCTGACTCCTCATAGAACTGAGGCTATGAGCTTTCTGTTCACTCACTTAGAATCTTATTAGAAAATTTGGTCTCAATGTTTTTCAAGGCATTCATTAACAATTTTCAATATTTAGAAATACCTTGTAATATTGAGTCTAGCAGCCTCAAAACATTTTCAATTTTTTTTACCTGTTAATGTGTGGCTGTACTATATAAAATTATTTTTAATTTTGCAATAATTTTACTTTTAAATTGTGTTTGTGCTATTTATGAATATTTATTGCATTGTATTAAATAAAATTAGGTTGTTATTATTACTATTATTATCTCAGACTGTAAATTGGAGAATGAATATTAGAACTTATCTCTTGTAACTTATGTTGGTTATTTTGAAATTATGACATTATTAGATTAAAGGTCAGATTAGTGAAATTGAGAAATATTAAATGAAAGTTTGTCAATCCTGGTTTCTCATTACTCTAAGGTGTCAAATATTTGAATTTGATGATGCAACTCTAATTCTTTTCAGTTTGCACATCAATTTAGCCAGATTCACATGGATATGGAAGTTGTCCTATCGACGACCTTATTATTATGGGTAGGATGTTTATTTGATGAAGAGAGTTTCACTAAGTGCCACATACAGAGGCTGGAGAAGATATTTACCTATGCATGAGTCTTTTTCATAGTTTATAGACTCACATTTTGTGACTACTATAGTCATTTGAGGTTACAAATGATGGATCAATTTGTATGTCCTTGTTTTACATGTATTTTTTTGACATTTGTTTCAACACATTTTCATCTTATTTCAGCTTGCCAACAGTCAAATTTTAATGGACTAATTAGAAGTAATGAGTTAAATCTTTCAAAGATGCAACTGACAATTATAGAAACTAAATTTTTCCTTGAAAGAGAAGTTCAAAACCGTAATTTCCAGAACTTAGGGAATAAAGACATTAAGGAAGTCAGGCTTTAAGATCACATATCTTCACTTATTATTTGGGACCTATTGTCAGTTAGATTCAATGATTCCAAGCCATTAATAAATTTTTATTATTATTGGCTTTATGGGCCGGTAATTTCAAAACATTTTTATAACAAGAGTTTTCTAAATATTCAACTTTTTGATTAAAGGAGCTCTTTTTTCTTTATTTTTTTCTAGAAATATTTAATTTTCTTGAAAAATTTTTTCATAAAAAAACTCACTAATTTTTCATTTTTTAAATGTTAGAATTAACGAGGAATACAAGATTGATCTCACCACCAAATTCATTCATTTTTGTTTTACACTCTTACATGTGTTAACTTATTCATAAACGTTAAAAATATGATGAAGACATAATCAACAAGTTAATTTTAATAGAAGAGCAGAAAGGACAATCAAATCTGCAAGTTTGGAGTTTAAGAGTTGATTATTTAACATGGTATGAGAGTTTGGTCTGGCCTGAGGTTTATAAACAGAACTTGTGTCTTCAAATTTGAATATTTAATTACTATTAGTATTGAGTTCAATAATTTTATTTAGTTTGCTGACTTCACATGCAGTATTAGGATGCAACATTTAAAGATTATAGCTTGTAAGATTAAACTAAGAATCATCCTGCTCAAAATTATAATTAACTTTCCAGACTTGAGAGGCTTTGAATGGTGATTTAAAGTATTGTTATCATATTTATTCCAGAACATCTAAACAAAAAATATCAAAATCTAATCTCAACATATCTTCACCAAGAACTACACTTGGTTCGGTATGTCACTGCACCGAACTCCAGCCCCAGAAACAGAGCCAAGATAGTGACGCGCCGTTCCTCTCCCATATCCATCAGTTTTGCAGTAATCACAGAGGATCATTTTTCTTATCCACATGAACATCTAAAGAACATTGGCCTACACTTTGACTGAGCCTCTTGAGGCATTGAATCAACAATGGTGTAATATGATGAATAATGTCTAAGCCATAGTCTAGGTGGTCCCCAATGGCAATAAAAACTGATCACTTGACAAGAAAGGTCAGAAGATGACAAGAGAAACCCCTGTTCATTAGATAAGAATGCCACTATGAGGACCAAAACTTGTCATACTGAATGTTTAAGAATAGAATTTTATCTATTGCTGAAAACAGCCTTTGATGATTGATAATTAGATAGAAGTAAAGTTATTGGTGATCTTTGTGCAAGTAATAAAGAAATGGAAAAACAACGTTGTTGAATGATTAGCAACACAATTTGGGGTATAAATTAAAAACTGATTAACATGCTATATGAGAATCACTAAACACAACAAAGTATTTACTCTAAATCCATATGGAAGAAAGAACAGATTCTTTCCTAATAGCCTGTAAACCATGAGCAACCTGCTAAAATGATGTCTAATGAATTAAGAGCGATTCAAAAAGGTGCTTTACAGAATTATAAGAGAAAAGTACTCATGTGAGATCATATTACTATGGTCATTTTTCTGTGACTTGTGCAATAGTACACCTGATACACTCCCCCAAAGACATACATGAAGGTGAGCATATATCATATAAGAAAAAACAATGTATACTAAAAGTGCTTTTTCTAAATAAAACTAATCATCTACTACATCTTATAATGGAGTTGTAATTGGTCTTGGCCCTTTCAGTATTTCATTCTTCAATGTGATATATGTGTTACTATTTCCTTTCTTTTTTTCCTTTTTATTCAAATAAGTAAGGTTTGTGCTTTTCTTCATGGTCAATTCAGTAAATGTTTAAGTCATTTATTGTTATTTAGGAAATTGATATTTATATAGTTAGGAGTTATTTGTATTCATTTCTGTAGTCTCAGCTTTCTTGTAAAAGGATATTTGATTATCTTAACCAGACATTACTGATGTTCACGAAACTTATATTTTTCAATTATTTTTAGGATATTTTCATGGTTATATATATATATATATATATATATATATATATATATATATATATATATATATATATATATATAAAAGAGATATTTGATATAAAATTTTTTTTTCAATATATTTATAAAAATTTATTTGAAGCAAATTTTACTTCTATATAGACCATTATAGAAAATCTAACTTCATTTTAAAAGAAGGAATTCCAATCATAAATCTCCATTTCCAACTCTAAATTGAAATACATATTACTGTATTTAGAGACGATGTGCCCAATTTTTATGAGTCAATCTGCATCTACTAACTCTCAGCTTAACTCAAAACCACTATCATTTTAAATAATTGTTTTATCAAATGGGAAATATTTTTAGAATATGGATATATAATCTTTTTTCTTAAACAAAGTGAAGTTATATTAATTAAAAACCTAATAAAAAATATATAACAAAACCTAAAAATACATATTATAGAGCATCATATTGGTATTAGAAAATAAAACAACATTACTTAAAGAATAAATTATTAATCAAATATAATAATATAATATAAAAACTAATACGATGATATACTCACCTTCATAATTTTATAACTTTCATATCTATTAAACATGAAACACATATATAATCACTGATTGTTTGGGATTTAAGGAGTCATTTTTCAAATTTACCCATTTTTTTTCACCTTAAATACTCATGGCCAATTAATCAATATAGAATCGTCAGATTTTTTTCCATAATTTTTTTCTATTCTTCACTGTCTAATTCATATTTGTTGCATTCATTTTCAGCTTGTAGCATCATCAACTGGTAGTGTTTCTCAAACTCCTTGGTCATTTCACTAAACTGTTCATATCTTCTTTTTTTTTCTTTTTTCTTTTTTTCAATATTTCATTGATTTTGTTATTTCTGCATTTTGCCATATAGACTTTCACTTCAACCACATTTGGACAAGAAAATATTAAATTAGTTAATTAAAATCTTAATAATCTTATATTTAAATATAGAATAAAATAAAGTTATATCACATCAAAATAATTTTACAAACTCAATGATGAAATTTTATTAAAAATCATTAATTTGAGTGTGGAAAATAATCTCAAAATAATAAAATAACAAATAATAAATTTAAATGTATCTTAGTTAAAAATATACAGAGAATGTTATAAAACAATTTATTTATTATAAATAAAATTAAATGAGAGAATAATAGATAAATATTAAAATAATATGAATATAGGTTACTTATTCACATCGTATAAAATATGAAAATGGAAATGTAAGACAGAAAGTATTTTTAATCAAAACTCCAATGAGATATTGGAGTCAAAAATGGAGACGGTTGAGATGCTCTAATATTAATCTGAATAGGAAGGAAGATATTATCGGTTCTTAAAAAGAATTTGTAAACCGTGAAATTTAATTTAAAAATGACAAAAATAAGAATTGCCAAAACTGGGTCGAAGTCGAAAAAATCCCTAGATTCTTACACTAAACTAGATTACCATGATTCTACTTTTAAACTGAGTTAATCTAGAAAAAGCTAGAATTCAGATACAACTTTACAATTTTATGGGGCAGGAGTTGCCTCAGACTCCCATGACAGACAGCTAAGAGAACTTTGAAAGTCAGAATGACTGTTAGTTCAAGGTAAGAATTGAATGAACTGAGATGAGGTCGAGTAGCTTCGGGCCATAATTAATCTGAACAGGGTGGACACATGGTATGATCGTGGTCCCAAGATCCACTAAATTGTTAATAAAAAGGAATAAGGGCAAAAGAGTTCATCTACTGTTCACACGTGAGAGAGAGGAGAAGAGGGAAAAGGAGAGTCAAGCCTTCTCAAGATCTACAGTTCCTGGTAGTTTTGTTTCGCTAAGAACAAAGTTCATCGTGATCAACAGAAGCACGCGATGGTACTTTAAAAGAGGATTTCGCCTGAAGATCAAAGAGAGATTTAAATGAATATGGTCGGTTTATGGAGGCTTCCACCCGTATCACCCTCCTAGAGGTGAGGGATTTTCCTACCTTGGTTTACTTTCATTTTAATGGGAAAAGAGGGTTTTTCAAGCATGTCCATGAATGAGAAAATCATTTTTCTGCCTCAGACAAAGATTTCTCAGATGGAACTCACTACTTACATGAGGAGGAAAATTCAGATACATTTACTACACACATAGGAGTAGGTAGATCACCATGAGGCGCCTACTAAAGTAAACCCGGGACAAAGAGAGAGTGAGGACATTCTATCACTTGAAGAGCTGGTTCATTTCAAAGAACCACCTCACTCAAGTGGAGGCAAGTTGCGCTTGAATTTTAACACATGGTTTGAGGTCTATGTCCGTGGCCTATTTCGAACGCCCATGGCTCATTTATGATTATCGTGGCTACCGGAGCCATTAGTAGCACGTTGGATGTCAACGTGTGTCCTAACATATTATGTGATGAATTGTTTGCTTTGCAATGACCATTACATGGGTTTGTTGTTTGTAATATTTTTGGATCATAGATTAACATGTTGAATGAATGTTAATATATGCCAAAGATATATTGATAAGAGTGTTATGTATGAAAATTCATGCATATAGATATAATCGTATTCATATCAGTATGATGCATGAAAGAACTGTCTATGTATCATTCACAGTATGACATGATAAAAATTTGCAATGGTATATCATATCACATGCAATGTGATATCATGAATGGTGTGAGTGATAGTCGGTAAAAGGCACTTGAACCTATATTAGATAGAAGTTTGAGCGCTTTGATCAAGATCACATATTGATCTGATCGAAGGTCATACAATCAGTATAGTCATGCCAATTTGAGGTGCTTTATTGTTTTATAGACTTTGCGCGTATTTCAAGAACCCAACCTCAACAAATGACCATCATGAGGTTGAATTTTGTCTCACCATCAACAAGCCCAAAATTATCGAAAAACAGCAAAGTGAAGAAAATGAGATGCAATGAAGACATGACGAGAGTGAATGTGCAACAGCAGTTGCAATTTCAAGAACCTGTTAAGTAACCACTGCAACTGCACTGCAACTATCAGAACAGTCATAATCTCACAGATACAGCAAATTCACAAACTGCATCACAATAATAAATTCTGCTTCACTAGATACTTTATGACAGCCAATTAGTTAATAAATTCAGAATCCACAAATTCATACATCATTACTAATTTCATAGAATTTCTGCCAAATCATAACGATTAGCAAATCGCGAATATTGCCAAATTCAAGCACTAATAAATTCTCCCCTCAGAATAAATTTCATGTGCCTCACATCCTCTCAGAATTAATGCAAACGCCTTCAAACTCTTGGCTGAAGTTACCCAATTGTCCAATAACTGAATGAAGTTTATTAGCTTTGGTAGCTTCATACCTGAGTAGAGTTCATAAATACCCCATGTTTTGTAGAGGAGGGAGGAGGAGAGGAAGAAGACAAGTTTTCGTGATCTGTAAGTTTTCATTTAATGCTTGTGTCAAAGTTTTGTTTATTTTAGTTTAGCTTTATTTCTCTCTTCTTTCCTTCTTTCGATTTCTCACTGCTGCCCTCTTTGAAGATGACACCAAGAGATGTTTGATAAGCCTCCTTCCTAGAGAGAATGAAGATACTATAGGGTTAAGAAGGTTGTCCCAGCAATTAAAAGCCATTGTAGTAATAAGGTCTATCTTTCAAAACTCAATGTAGCAATTATGATGTTACTGTCCAATAATACTTCTCCATGCTTTAGATCCGCTTAGTGACAGAGGTAATCAGGTCTTTAGAGATAATCCTTACTTGCCTGGTGCAGCATTTACATGTTAGCCTTTCCAAATTAGGGAAGTTTAAACAATATTTCTCTATTTCTATTGTTTTGGCCAATACTTCCATGCTTTAGGTTCGTGTCGTGATAGAGATGCAACTGGATTCTTTAGATTGTTCTTTGACAGCCTTGAACACACTCTCCATGCTTGTGGTTCAAGTCTGAGATGCACTGTGATCTTTGTATCTTTACTGCTTCCTAAAATGATAAGAGTCGTTAGGGTTTACAAAAATAGCTATATCTATCCTCTGTTGATCTCACATAGAGGATAAAACTATACATGTAGGTTTGGCCCTAGCTTGCCAAGAGGGACTCAACTCAAAGTGGGTTTCTTCATTGTTGTTCTCCGCTTTAACTTTTCGCTTACAATTTCATGTTAAACCATTCCCTATTTTTGAGTCGAATCTGTGAGTCCAAATAGAAAGCCTTACCTTTCATGTAGCTCAATGCAAACCATTTTTATGAAGAAAACCTATCCCTCGTGGTTCAATTCAGATCACTACATCAAATAGTTTGACTACTAGCAGCTTGTAGAGTTTTTGTGATATAAAGACGGCTGATTAGTGTTCGTTCCACTAATACTAATCAAATACGCTGCCATTTGGTTATGCTCCACTACTAATGGTGGTGCCAGAGCATTTGTGATCCACATCACATGAAAACTTTTACTTTTGCTATCGGCTATGTGAACCGCATTTCTAGGACTGATAACCACCATTCAAGCCAACATTCATTATGCATTTCTTTATAGATTATTAATTTAAATTTCTTTTGAAATATTCATCATAATTTTAATAAAATAACTGCATGCAATAAGTGGAGAAGATTTCTGAATGAGAGGATTTAGTACAACCACATCATTTAGTGAGGTTATAATAACCGATACCAGGATCCCATAACTGAGAACAACAGAGCCAACCAGGAACCCTATGAATCCAAATGCATATAGAACCATGAGGATCACATCCACCCTCCTTAGATATAAGGCCCATCTCAGATTTCATTCCTCCTACTACTATAAGGTGAGGCCATATTTGGTACCCTTACTTCCACATACTTCAGTAGGAAATGAAAATCCATACAATGGATATGGATTTTCGAGGAGGTTTGGTAATTACCTTCAAGGAAGGTGATGACGCTGGATTTGTCAAGAAGGGCTACTAACTTTAAAGATAGAAATAAGATATGGCCTAACCTATTGAGGCCTAGAAACCCATAGAACAACACTGAGCTGCCAGCTCAAGAAGTTTTTTATGTCAAGGCATGCCAATGAAAAGACAATTACACTGGTAAGTTCATATGTGAGAAGAGTACTGGGTAAGGAGGAGGCTTGAGACCATCATAGGCATCACAATTCATGCTTTAATATATATTAGTGAACACTTCAGAAGGTTCTCGCCACAGGCCTTAGAACCATGTGTGGGGATTTTTGCGCATCCTGATGAAGCCATGATTTTTAAATGATAACAAATTTAAGGGTTGGGATTGAGTTGAATCCTAGAAATGATAGACAACACTGGGCCAACCAAAGGTGATGTACACTCACCAAGATTATATAGAATGAGGCTAGGTTATCAACTCTAATCCGAGTGTGAGAGTCAAGAAAAGCAAATTAAGTGTGCAACAGATCACACTGACCATGATAACCTAATATCCCCGCAAATTACTAATCCCCAAAGATTAATCTAATAGAATTAAAGGTTCCACACCTCAGAGAAGGATTTGATGCTCGAATGTGCACACACCGTGAGGACAAATTCAAGCTCAATGAAACCAAATGGTGAAGGCTCATATGGGAACAATACAAATCCAATTGAGGAATCATCCAACTCAAAGGAGACTCAACTCTGCTATAAATGCATCATGAGTTTGCTCGCTTGTTCCTCTTCATTAGTCAGAAAACAACCACCATCCTCTTCTCCAAGAGGAATGTCACTAATTTATGGTGGTGGTAATTTGTTATGACTGGTACTAAACCAATGTGCAATAATAAAGGAATTGATACCATTGGTGAAACATTTAATAAAATTTGATGGTCGCGATCAATGTAAACATTACGTTTTAGAGGGATAAGAAAGAGGGAATCTCATCCAAATATCAATCCTAAGGATCCACAGGTATCAGACGGATGAGGCTGGGTCCATAATCTCACCCGAGAAGTGGAAAAGAGGTTGATCAACCTCTGCCAAAGCCTGTTAAGAACTGTGCAGAGAAAATGCAACTGGCATGGTCTTCTAGAGATGAAGAATAAACATTTGATACCACTCTTTTTTCCACATACTATATAAAGAAAAGGAAACCTCAAATAAAGGAAAATGTTGGTAATTTAAGTAAGTGTTAACATACCTTGCTTGATCTAATCAACTGGGCACCGCTTATGCAAAATTTTTAAAGGATCTATGCACCATAAAGAGATTAGCATTGAAGAAAGCCTTTCTCACTCAATATATCAAGGCCTAACTGCGCGCACCCCATATATTAAGATCTCTGTTCTTCCACAATAGTTCCATATCGAGGAACAGCAGTAGACATTGCTAGATTTAGGAGCCAGAATCTTGCGCTAGCTTTTCAAGAGAGTGCTAGGTTTAGTACAAACCTTCGCCTCAATCACACTCTCATCAACATAGATCGCGAAAACTGGGCGGATAGGTTGAGATGTCCTGTCAAATTATACCTTTAATATCCAAGAGATTTTGTAGTCCATGACTACACCACCCAATGAACCAACTGTGCCAATCATTTAGGGAGACCATTTCACTACAAACACAATGCAATTATTAATTGCTTGAATGAACCATGTAATTCATATTTAAGAAGATTTGAATTGAGTTCATTCACCTAATGACAACCCAAAATTCATAGAACTAAAATCCAATCATGAGGCTTGCTTCACGGATCATGTGGTACACAGTGCCTCAAAGGCAAAGAGTGATCAACTGGGATAATATAACTGGTCTTGTTAACAACACCAATTCGCAAGCCACTGCTCAAATCACAACATTCAGAGGAGAGTCCAAACTATGGCCACCTAACATCATGAGCCAAAGCCAGCCACTGTATGTTATGAGATCATCCTCCACCCCTGAGTATTTTCTCTGACCTGAATCCACCCATGTTTTCAAACCACTGAGTTCACAAATTTAATTTTGTCAAGATATTATCTTAGTCTTAATAATTTTTCGAAAATCTTTTAACTTAGCTATTTTCTATTGCAAATTATCAGAAAATAGTATGTTTAAACATAATCATAATTATTATGTGAAATGTGTTAAATTCTTTAGTTATATTACTTTAATATTAATATTGAGCTAAATTTATTGTATTATGAGGTTTGTAATGGAAGTAAAATTCATGGTTTGAAGCTTAAAAATTTGTGGAAAGATCCTTCACACTCTCGCACTATAAAACAGAGGCTGGGTCCCAACAGATTTATTCTCCTCCCAAATAAGGCCCGAGCCCCACTCGTGCCCTCGAGTCTCATCACGCCAGTGCTGCTCACGCAAAGAGGCATACTCAGCCCCGACTGAGCCCCCTGAGTCGCTGAACACCGCCAGACGAGTCACGCAGATCATCGAGTCGAGCGGTGAGTCAGCCTCCACAGCTGGCCGGCAAGGCCTAAGCCTTCACTCACACGCGGTGACAGCCCCTTTTACGCGCCATTGTGAGTCTCGTCAGTCTTCTGCACCCGCCTCAGCCTTTGAGATCACGATCTCAATGAACTGTCAGGCCTTTCATTTCAACACTGTTCAAGATGATCAACAAGTCCACCCTTCCAGAGAGATTCAGCATTCAGAGTTTGGCTCAACACAGGCCCAAATAAGATTCAAGAGTCCACCCTTTCAAACAGCTATTTAGGCACGAGGGAGGGTCCGACGAGGGTCCCGCGGTTCGCTCGGTGATTTGCACACCCGAGCCGAGGTCGATCACAGCAGAGCCCGTGAACGAGCAACACCATCCCAGGCCAGGTCTAATGGCGCTCTGGATTCAGACGCACAGACGCCAGATGAGACCCCTGGGCTCATCGCGCCAGTTTCAGAGGAGGCAGAGTTAGAGGACCCGCCCAAGAGGCCGCGACGCCCAGCGAAATAACGTCGTCTTTATCGCGACATCGCTACCGCATCGCCGGGCCGAGTGAGATTGTTATCTACCGGCAGCGACACGCTTCGCACGAGGTCAGGCGTCAGGAGTCACCATTCCCGGGAATGCGTAGCGCGAAATATTACAGAGCGCCACACGCTCGGATTGGATGGCCACCGGCACGCCAGGAGTCGGCGAGATGGATCGAGATATCGCCCCGCCAGACCAGACAGTTCTACTACCCGAAAGGTCCCAGTCGTCACCGCGCATCTTCGGATGCGTGACGGTCCCCTCGAGATCCATTTCGCAGATGGGCGACGCCAGGTATCACCGCCGTTACCGCAGCCTCGAGATTGGCGGCCGCCACCGCCGAAGGCCAGGTTATAGACGTCACCCCGTTGCTGCTGCAGCATCGCGGCGCGGCGTACCGTCAGCTTTATCTGGTGCAGCCTTCCGCCTCATATGTCGTCTGATCACATCTACGGTGACTGATTTATTCCCTCCGCAGCATTATGTGCGCAGGAAATACTGGGAGTGTGCACTGTGACTGGATCTCGGCACTGAAACCAGCCCATCCGAGCTGATTGGCTTCGCCCAGCCAGGCATCCACTGGGAGAGACCTCATACGGCAGCAGGTGACAATACCACTTATTCCGAGGCTCCTTCGTGCCTATGGTGGAGCCTTCCGAGGAGCTCGGGATAGAGATAGACAACAAGCCATGTAGGTAGAAGGGACCAGACAAAGAATTATACCGTCCATTTCCTGCGAGGCCAGCCGCCGAGACCAGGAGGAGGCACCGGGGTGAGGAGGCCGAGGATGCACACGTGAGATCGATCCACCTGGGCTCCCCGCACCGAGGTACAAGAGGAGTCCCACTCATTTCAGATCGCTCACCACCGTCTCTCCAACCAATTACTTCGGGCCAAACAAGATACTCCCGGTGCCTCTCAAAGACGTTGACAGACACACGGAGTATATATGTCGCCGAGGGAGATGGCTGGAGTGATGAGTGACATCCAGATGGTAGCGGGCTCAGCAAATGCAAGATGCACGACATGACCAGATTTGGCTCGAGCCGAGCTACTGGGGACGTACACCCAGGTTTCACTTGAGTCTGCGAATCACTGGGTCTCCTCACATCCGCCGAGGAGTCACATCTGCGCCTCATCGATATCCCGGCAAAGAGTTTCCAGTGAGTTTTCACCACCACCGCTCGACAACAGCTGGAGGTGGCAGTCCTTTTTGTCGTGTACGCCACTTTATCAATCACACCATTTTGATTATGATGTATAGCCACAGAGGTGCAGATATGCTCAGGTGGTACTGTTATACGATAAGCCATTTTTGGCAACAAAGCTACTGATTAGGCTATATATCTCACTATTGTGTTTATCGGTGTCCCCTATGGCAAGTATGTGTTTTCTTCAAACTACATAATTGAATTGCTTCAATTAATAAATAATGAGCTAAATTGAAATAATTGAATGTCAAATTGAACAATTGAATTGCTAAGCCGGATGATCGAATCATCATTTTGTCATTTCTATGCTAGAACAAATTTGCATGCTGAAACAATTTGTGTTCACCATCGTTCTGGGAAATTAACTTGAAATTTCCCCCTTTATGCGCTGCACCACTTCAGATTGTTTCATAGTTGTAATTTGAAGGCCTTTCCACTTTGCAAAGCCGTGGCCTAGCATGCGACAACTCAGGGATAGATTTGAGTTACCAACAACCCGAAGACCAATGTTGTCTTCCAAAAAGGGAAAAGAAAAAGAAAGAAGTAAAGAAAAAGAAAAAAACGTGGAGTTTTGCTTTGAACTAGCATGTCCGCTGGGTATATGGCGGTTTTGAAACCATGCCCCAGAATCTTCATTGGTCAAGCCTACTTCGATTTAGTGTTCGCTACATGGGTGAGAGAACAGAGCAATAGTAAAGCTTGATTTTCAAGTCAGTTGAGTCCCGGTAGTTTCTGGTTAGTGGTCTTTGGATCCTTTGGGTTGATGCCCAAACCTATGGTCGAGTCGTCAGACTTCTGCATGGACTTCGGTGAAGTCGGATTTAGCATTGCACCAGCAATATAATTGAAAGCAAGAGCGTATCCAGTCTCATCTTAATTGTTCAATGCTTTAGTGCCATGTCAATGTTGAATGGGGTTAAATTAGTTTATCGACTTGACCCAGATAATAAAAATGAACCATTAGACTTAGGTGGAACCAAGTTGAAAAATCGCGGAAACAAAGTGGTTGCCTCTAAAAATTGTCCTCTGATTTTATTCTTGTATATAGGTTTTCAAATGTTGATTTCAGCATTCATTCAATTTAAAGTAATTAGTTTGTATATATAATAATAACTTTAAACAGAACCTTTTGAAATCACCACATTATCTCACTCTTATTTTAATATGGTCTGTAATGCTGTTGGGGTGATATTATGGTCAAAAAGTTATAAATTAAACTCTATATTAGATAGGTTTTGAGTGCTTTTTGATCATATCTGCTGTTTAATCTTAATTAAAAGGTGTTCATGTCATCTTAGTAACACTTATGCCAATTGAGGGTGTTTGGTTGTTTTATTCTTTGGTACACATTTCGAACTTCAACCTCATCGTAAATGATCGATCATGAGGTTGGAATTTAGTCTCACCATCAAGTTTCTCCAAAATCAATGGAAAACAAAAGGCAAAGTGAAGAAAATGAGATGCAAGTAGCGATGACGAGGAATGCACGCCAGCCAGTAATTCCCGTAACCTGTTATAACCAATCGCAGTCCCAGACAACCAAGCTTCCAGAACAGTCAATTCAAGACACATTGGGCAATCGCGAAGTAAAAACCGAGACTGTACATTGCAGAATTGTTTGATTTACACAATTTCGCTTAGCTAGCTTGGGCTCACAAGCAGCCAAATTCGCGAACCTGCTAAATTGCAGTTAACTATTGCCAATTCGCTAGGACCCTTGCCAAATTGCCACACCATTGCCAAATTGCCAGCCATTGCCAAATTCGCTAATTAGCCAAATTCTCCCCGTAGCGGTAAATTCAGCCTCACATCCTCCCACTAATGCAACCGCCTTCAAACTTGCTTATTGTATTCAATCATCTAACAAATCTTAGCCTAGTTATTGTGGTTTGCAGCTGAAAATTCTGAGGAGTCCTATAAATACCCCTGTTTGTAGAGAGGGAGGAGGAGGAGAAGAGCAGGTTTTTACAGAGATTTAAAAGCCACAATGCTGGTAAAGTTTATTATTTATTTTGCTTATTTTCTCTTCTCTCTTTCTTTCTCTCTTTCTTTTTCACTTTCCCACAGCTACACACCCTGAAGATGACAATTCAAGAGATGTGCCATGCCCTTTCCTCATGAGAAGAAGCTAGCTTGGCAGAGGTTAAGTATGCTGTCTCAGTACTAAAAAAGCTACGGTAGTGTAATTATGGCCTTTATCTTCAAATCACATAACATGGGATGTTATTGTCTCGCTAATATCCATGCTTTAGATCCACATGAAGTAGATTGAGGCTGGGCTTTAGATGGTCCTTACTTGCCTCTCGAGGTAGCATTTACATGTTGTGGTTCTTCAAAGAAGGTTAACATTTGCTTTTATTGTTTTAGCCAATACTCATAATGAGTAGTCAAAGGTTCGGGTGAGAGATGCACCCGTGATTCTTAGATGGTCTTTACTAGGCCTGAGAACATCATATGAATGAAGGTCTGGGGTGATGCACTCAGATTCTTTAGATCTTTATTTGTTTCTCTAAAAATGATAAAAGAATGTTAGCTTAAACAAAAGGGCCATAATCATCTTGTTATCTATAGGAGGAGTGAAACCTGAGGATATGTGGGAAGTTGTCTAGCTTGCCAAGTTAGTGACCTAAATCTTCAAAGTAAATTTCTTCATTGTTATTTCGCTTTAACTTTTCATGCATAATTTCTGTGCTTTCAAACGATTCCTCATGAATGAATTCAGAGTCCAAATGGAAGTTTACCTTCATGCCCTAATGCAAACCATTTTATGAAGAAAACCATCCTCAGAACTGACCTGACATTGGTATCAGAGTTTTACCATGCGCAGGGAGCTAGGTATAAGATTTAGTCACTACCGGTACCGAATCAGAGTAAAGAATGGTAGATCGACATCAGAGCCTGTGTTCGACAATATGTCAAAAGAAGGTAAAGATCACACCGCTTAGTATTCGTAATATGTCAAGAGAATATTGTAAATTAATCAACACCGTGATTAGTGCGATTGGTAATTTACAGCGGGACAACGCTCAAACGAGTCACAATTATTACTCAGTCAGCATATTATGTGTCGGGTAGAATAAGTCGAGAGATCTCTGGGGTGGTGATCAACAATGGTCATATAACCTCAACAAAGAAAGGCCGTAAAGTACCGTTTGAGTCGCTGTGGTAACACAAGAACCACTACCCAAAAGCAGATGATCAGGTGCCAAACAGAGCTGAATAAAAATGATCATTGTATGTCATTGAAAATGATCGCTTGCTCACACATAGGCTTAGGCATTGTGTGAGGGAGCTCAGAGATTAGGTGCATGGCATAGAGTCGCGCTTAGAAACCCTAAAAACTAATCTTGGAAAAATGAACCAGAAATTCGACCAACTGATTTTTCAGACTTTATTAATAAACTGACTTCACCTGTTGAATTGTCTTATTAGTTCAATAACATAGTTAAATTACTGTTCGGTATATCGGAATGGTAGATGCTTTTCGGAAAGAATTGTTTGAGCTGTATATACTGGGCGTATTTGAGTATTCAAATACACACATAGTCAAGTGGAGCTAAATGTCAGTCAAGTGGGACCTATAAGAGACATGTAGCAACACACATTTATAAACCGGTGATGGATACGATATGGTAATCTAAGAGCCACTTAAAATCGACAAGTGGCAAATGAGAGACATCTCACTTGACTTCATCTTTCCGTCCAGTTAGAGAAAGGAGCAGTACAAACTGATTAGAAAAGAGAGTTTGAGAGAGACTCCACCTTCTCTCTAAATTTCAATACTGATCCAGACTGCTTAGCTTTTACAAGAGGAAGAGTTCACTTACTGGTGAAGGTCAGAAGAGACCTGAATCGGGAATTTCACAAACCTGCAAGAGGTAGGGTTTTCTCTCCTACTTGGTTTAACCTGTTTAAGGGCTATTCAAATGGCTTGGGTTGTGTGAGGCCGCGAGTGGCCATGTGAGTTCTGCCCAAGACTTTACAGGTGCTTAAGATTTCTGGATTCAGTTACTAAGAACTGAGGACTGATTTAGGGTCAAGAATGTCCTTGAAAATATTTTTATGTGTTAGAGTTAAAATGAATGAAGGTGTGGTTGTCTTGTCTTAAGGGGAATGTTTGGTTGTGTTTTGAACCATGGAAGCTGACATATTGTGGTAGTATTAATAATCGACTTTAGAACTGCAGCTTGGCATGAAATAAATGGAGTTTGGTAGTGCATCCTTCGTAGTAGAGCCATGATACTTAACTCGATGTCGCTTAATTTCACCTGACCTCCTTATAGACCAAGTTATGGTCTTTTACCCCAATAGCCTTAATAGGTGGAGGTCGCTGAGGTCAACCAAATGTCAGAGAGAACAGATGCCGCTTCATGTAGTCGTTTCAGCCGAGGTCAGCTCAATGAAGGCCGCCAGAATAGAGGTCACATTAAAGGTCACATACAATCTCACCCTCTACTTCAGTTAAATGCCATCACAGGGGAACCCGCCATACTTAACGACTAGAATTTTCGCAGCTAGTCGTATCGCTTGCTTAAATTTCAGATAAAAATTTTTCCTTCTAACTTGTATTTGTTAAATCAGGTGTATATTTCAGCTGCATAAAGGACATATTCCAAATCCCGTTATTAATAATTTACACTTTTCCTAAATATGCCAACCAAGAATGTTCTACAAAAGAGCCTCTGTACAAGGATATTTCACAAAAATTACAATACATACATACATGCTCCATTATATAAACAGTTATTTAATAATATATTATTAATTATAGCATAATACTAAAGTCTGAGAATCCTAATATGCTCCAAATGGTCCTATGCTTGTACCGAAAATAGTTTTAAATACAAATAATGAGCTAAACGAGTCAAATGGAGTTTATGCTTTAGTAAAATGTTTTCGCTTTTTTGAAACATCTCAAACTCAGAAACTCTTTGTTAACATTTTGCGTAAGTCTTAGCTTGTTTACTTTGCTTTATTTTCCTTTAAAGTTTCGGAACTTTTTCAAACTTGCTTCCTTTAAAGTTTATAAACTTTTCTCAATCTCTAGCTTTAAAAGTTTCTAAAACTTTTATAAACACGGGAACACGGGCTCAACCACTGTTTAAAATAAAAACTGGAGGTCACCAACCGCTTGTTTGAAGAAAATAGAGTAGGTATCAACCATTTGCTTTAAAATCACCAATGGAGCCCGAGCTCAACCACTGCTGAATAAAACGGGAGCCCGGCTCAACCCATTGTTTAAAACAAAAATGCATCAACTTGTATCAACCGCGGCACCTGTTAGTTGATTTTCAAAACTATATAAACATGCTTATAAATCATCAACCACCGAGGCTTTCGTTACGTATCCTAGTGAAACGGAGCCCGGCATCACCTAGGTTGTGGTCGGAACCTGGTGACAGATCCACCGATACCCTGTGGTTCCCCTGGGATCTTCGCCAGTGAGTTCCATTAAATAATCCCAAGGGAACGCACTAAGTGATCCGCACCAAAAGAGAAGTAAACACATGCAATACCACAATATTCAATTATGATAGTAACCACACTGACTTATCCAAATGTAGTGGTCATAACTCATAACATTATTATTGAATAGTAATCTATATAGAGAGTTGAACATGTAATATCGTGAGCATTCTAAGAGTATTTCAAGAGCCTAGGTTACTAAATGAAAACAAATATGTTCGAACAAAACAAGGACAGAGAAGTATAGAGGCAGAACTGTTGCACAGAGAGCGTGTTGGATCCGGGCGAGGTAGGCCCTTCTAATAATCGCCTGGGACCTAGGGAACATATTTAAAACAAATAAACGTGAGAAATAAACTTTGTAAAGTGGCACAATTTATAAGGAAATTAATGTTTAATTTTTAAACATTTCATCTCCTTCAATCTCACGCTCCACTCCTTTGTAAGGTCTCTCCTGAAACACATTTACCAAACCCAACTTTTAGCTCAAAACCAACTTTAACAAAACCCAACAATATGAAAGTCATGCTCAATAAGTTAACCCACTTCATTATCAAGAACCTTATAACCTGAATTTATTCACCACATAAAAATTTGATGCATAAAACATATGAATATCATGTCGAGAATGGTCATGAAAATATGAAAACATCTGTAATCTTATTGAAAAGGTTGGTGCCCATCGTAAAACCAACATGTACCGCACTATATAAATCAACTTATGTACCATACCATATACACCAACGATATACCACGTATATCGCCAACAATGTACCATACCATATACACTAACGATAAAAATGGCAATATGTACCTATCCTAAACCGTGGGACACCCCACCTACGGTATAACGCACACTGGAATTGTTGTAGTAAAATCCACCGATGATAAACCGTCGGTAAACCAGGACCTCACGTCGCGGAAATAATATGCTATAACCGTTGATGAACCAACTACGCCAACTTGGCAAAACCTGTGACAGCCAAACCATTCGTAAACCCGACCACTACTGATGGAAATAATATATATAACCGCCGAGAAGGCAACTAACTCCTGCAGCCACCGTGGCAACCCCACAGTCAATCGTCGGTAAACCCGACCTCACGGTCGTGGAAATAATATATGACCCGTTGATAAACCAACCTCACTAATAATCGTGGCAATCCCAAAATATAATATAATAATGAACCCACTTTATAATATGGTACATCAATTATAACCTCTAACTCAGCCATCCTTACTAATGCGGTACTTTTCCAATGTCATCAAGATCTTAAGTAACTGTGGTGAACTACTTTCCATAACTCAAACGGTCTCACATTAAAGATCTTATTCCCATCCGTCGAAATTTTGACAAAACCTCAATGACCATATTCCTTAACCAATTTATTAAAAGATATATTTCAAAATCCATTTCATAAAACAATAATTTCTCAAGGGGGTTTAAAACCCAATCCACATGCCCAAAATACTTCCAAATACCACGTGACTCATCCGTTTAAACCAAGACAACTTCCAAACAAAGGAAAATGCTGACAAAATTCACATGAACACAACTCTGATTTATATAGGACCGATAATCACATTTGTATGCAACTGAACCATTTGATCAAAACAGAGGTAAGAGAGTAAATATTTAATACAATAGTTATAGGCATAATACCTCAATCATTTAAAAAAACATAAATCCACTGCGTATCATGACACTCCCGGCCTTGTCCTTCCTGAGGATCGTCTCTCGCCAGCCAAGGTGAATGCCTGCAATAAAATACTGAAATTGCCACTTGAACCAACTATTATTGGATATCCCTTAAGGCCTTAGGAATAACTTTTAGAACTATGAGACATCCAAATTGAACTCGAGAGGTCCAATTACACAAGGTGCCATAGGCCAGATACCTAAATTGGGCTTTTCACCGCGAGTTAATTTCTCGAAATCGAACCCATCCAATAATTCCAAACATCCACTCACTAACATGCCAACTTCACTTTGCCAAAAATTTGACCAATTGGTACTCTATTTGATCGAAACTTCTCGGTAATTACAGAAACAACCTAAAATGGAAAACTAAACAAGCGGCGTCAAAATTTACAAACCACATATCCATGGAAAGCGAGACCCGGGAACTCATCGGTACCATTACCTTGGTCAAGCGATTCTTGTGGTGGCGAAAAAGCTCGATCCAACTGTATCGACGACTTTGTTTTTATCGTAACTTCCAAGCGGTGAAGAATGCAAAAGAGACCCGCGAAAATGAGTTCAAAGGGGTCCAAAATGGTGGAAAGGAGCTGTAAGGGTGGCACTGAAGTGGCAAAATGGTGGAAAAGTGGAAAACCTCCGGTGACTCACAGTGGCCGCCTTGTACCAGCCAGGCACGTCTCGGCGATCCGGCGCGGTTGGCGAAAGTGAAAACTACGACGGCAGCGTCTAGTGTCTTCTTCTTCCTTAGCGGGCGCGTGTTGGTGGTTGGCGGAGGTGCCTCGCCGGTCCAATCTTCCGCGGCAGCGCAAATGGTTAAGCGGCCCTGACTTGTGTTCGGTTTGGAAGGCTTTCCTAGGGTTTGGGAGCTGAGGGTGTTTGGGAACTAGGGTTTTCATTTGGCATCACAAGTTATGTTTATATAGGGTCTAGGAGTCACTTTCGGGTAAAATCGAGACCGAGACTTGGACAACGATAAGTGCTCTTGTTGAACTTCTCATAGCCGTAACTTTTTACCCGTAAGTCGGATTGTGACGTTCCGCCCGTCTATGAACTCGTATCGACGAGGCCTACGAATTAGTGCTTTAGTTAACCTAAAACTTTTCCTCCTCGAAAAAGTCAAACTTGGTCAAACTTGGTCGAGCTTGAAAGGTGAGTGTGTTAAAACTCGTATTTAGTGCGGGTGGGTTACAAATATACCCCCCTTAAAAGAAAAATTTACGCCCACGAAATTCGTACTGTAATCATGGAAGATGAAGTCTTGACTCCGCATTTGGAGTCTTCCCACTCCAGTCGCTTCCTCGACTAGGTGGTTCCTCGAAGGACCTTGGCAGGATATTGTCTTGTTCTGGCTCCTTTCCTTCTCTGCCCGAGAATGCACTTGTTGCTCCTCATGGGATAAGTCATCCTCGACTCAATCTCTGGGTGTCTCGACACATGTGAGGATCCCGGAATATCTTGCGTAGTATGGAATCAATAGACACATTATGGACTAGAAACTCCTCCGTGATCTAATCACATGGGCGCTGAACCCTGTCATCTCATGATCTCAAAGGTCCGTGTAGCGGATTGCTTCCTTCGCTTCTCAAGGCGTGCCACCCCCTTCCAGGAGAGAGAGTTTTAGAATATCGATCCTCGACCTCAAACTCAAGAACCCTTAGAATATCACATAACACTAAATATTCATCAAAGCATTATGCTAAACCACCCAGCAAGCTAAGGTTGGCATAAAATCTTTCCATCACTCCAAAACCTACCAGGTCTAACTTTCATGTCATGGTTGGTCTCTTACCTACATCTAAGGTGGAAATAATGGGGATGAGTTGGCTGGTAGTGAATCCCTTAACAGAAGCCATGCTTCGCTAAAAACATTTCAATTACACATAATTCGAATATCTCGAAACATGGGCATTTCACGGATAATAGGTTGATGATGGAAACAAATGAATGCAATACTGCCACCATCTCGGCCTCATCGATGACTCTTTTAGGCTCACCCGGGGGACTGGCCAGATCATTCGAGAACAACGACAAATTCTTTGGGACTTACCACCGAAATGCCCACATCTCGTATATGTGACCTTTGGGACTCTGACCCGGTGATCATCGTCGTGTCACTACATCAATCAGAACTCTCCCACCTGATCTCATACCCTGTGTCATGCTTTAAAACAATTTCACAAAAAGCATTCAACCATGGATATTTAGAAAACTTATCATGTACCGATTAATTCAAAAGATTTCCCATATATATAAAAATATACATTTATATATCCTTTAGAAAATCACCACAGTCAAAGCACGAGATGATGCGAAATTCCTGACATCAAACCACAGTATAAGCAGGAGAAGGTTATAAGATCCCCTACTTTCCCTTAGATTCAAATGTCGCCCCGAGTCTCCCCAAGGGAGTTAAAAACCGAGGCTTCTCAAGTGCACTGGAAATAATAACCAAGTCATAAGATTCCTTGGCCTCTCACGTCAGGTGTCACCTTAAAAAATTACTTTCAGTGGTCCATTGCTTTATCACCCACTTTCGACTCACATATATCATATACCTTCGACATAAACCTTGATGCCGTGCACTCTCTCTTACTTACTAGGATCAACATTCAACACTCATTATTAGGGTTACACAAACCTTTACTCGACATAAAACACCTCTTGTATTCCTATCTCCATATTACTCATTTGAAGATAAAGTGCTAAGGGTTCTTTTTCATTTGGAATCACCGATTGAGCACCCCGAACTTGAGATATATCTATGACATAGCCCACTTTGAATAGATCTTGAGGTCAATGGGTTAATTCGACACATTTTTTCAGGGTATTTGTGCTCCTTGAAGTCTAGTTTACATAGCCACTTGAATCACTTAATTTTTGGAGCATAAATGATCAAGTTATGGCCAAATACTAACACTGTCCATAACAGAAAATCCAGCCCACGAAAATGCTTAGAATTTATGATCTTCCCTACTTTTTCCATAAGTTTCCAACCAATTCAACCCAAACACTCAAACCCACATCGAAACCACTCTATTGACCAGGAAACATCTTCCAAACACCTTAAACCGAACCTAGGGTTTGTCAACTCATCACTCAGCCAATCTAAGATTAGGATGAAAATCTAACTCGAGAGAAATCCATGAATCATATCCCTCTATACAAAATCCCCTCAAATCCTTACACAAATAACCAAGGATTAGGGTTTTACTGCCCCATATCCTTCACATCTAGGGTTAGGAGAAGTTTCCCCAACCAAACCCTAGAAAAAGAACCATTTTACAAGAATCAAACCAAAAACTCTTACCTTTTGGCTCAATCTCCTTTCCTGGTCAAACTCCCAATTTACCACTGCTTCTACTTTATGAGGATCCACATAAATGCCATCGGCCCGAAGCTACGTATCAGAAACCCCACTCGGCCCAACCAAAACCTATTCTTTGAACTTGGCATACAAGCGAGTATTGCCTTAAAGTCTGCAACACGAAAACCAATGTCTCATGTTAACTTCACTTCTGAGTACACGAATATCGTCGATGAAAGCGATGACAATCCGATCTAAGTATGGACGGGAGAAGACCGGTTCATTAATTCCATGAAATTTCTTGGGCATTGGTGAGTCAGAAAGGGCATCCTTGAAACTCATAACGCCCATACAGTCTTGAATGCGGTCTTTAGGAATATCAGGTCCACTAATCCTTAACTAATGGAACCCTGACCTCAAGTCACTCTTGAAGAACACTCTTGCACCCTGGGGCTAATCAAATAGGTCATCAATCCGAGGCTAAGGATATTGGTTACGAATGGTTGCCTTATTCAAGCTTGTTTGTAGTTTTATACACAACCTCTAAGTGCCATCGGGAGAAAGACTAATCAATTTCAAGGATAGGTTAGGAAGGTATACAAACCTTGGATAGTGCACAAGCAATGCGACCACTATGAAATTTAGAAACCTAGAGCTCGATACCAGTCGACAGACTGACCAGATACCCTTCGTGGTTCCCCAGTGGTCTCACTTGGAGTTCCATTGTACAATCCCAAGGGAACGACTAAGGACCCCACCTAAAAGCAGAAGTAAACACATGCAATACCACAAATATCTCAATTATATAGAAAATCCACGACCGACCTATCCAAATGTAGGTCATAACCACAACATACACAATAGGGACCCATATATGAGTTTAATACTACATATACCCTAAGAGTATTTCATGAATTTAGTGGTTACAAATGGAAAATAAATAGGTCCAACAAAACAAGGACAAATAGGTGGATAGAGTACAAAGAACCTGTCAGTGTGTAGAGCCGTGTTGATCACAAGGGGCGAGGTAGGCCCTACGAACTGCCCGGACCTAGGGAACATATTTAAAACAATAAACGTGAGAAATAAATCTCAGAGAGTGGCACAATTTATAAGGAAATTAATGTTTTAATTTTTAAACATTTCATCTCTCAAGACCTCACGTCCACTCCTTTGTAAGGTTCCCCGTTTAGCAAACATTTCACAAAACCCAACTTTACCAAAACCCAACAATATGAAAGTCATGCTCAATAAGTTAACCCACTTCATTGTCAAGAACCTTATAACCTAAATTTATTCACCACATAAAAATTTGATGCATAAAACATATGAATATCATGTCGTACAATTAATCATGGAAAATACAATAATCATAACTATTGAAAAGGTTATGCCTTACTCAAAACCAATAATGTAATCGTATCATATAAATCGCCTATGTACCATACCATATACACCAACGATATACCATATAATGCTATAATACCAACAATGTACCATACCATATACACTAACGATGTACCATACCATGTACCCATCCTAAACCGTGGGACACCCCACCTTACGATAACCAACATTGGGAATTGTTGTAGTAAAACTAATGATGATAAGTAAACCAGACCTCACGGCCGTGGAAATAACATATAACCGCTGATGAAACCAACTCACGTCACCGCGGCAAAACCCGTAATACCAAACTGTCGGGTAAACTCGACCAATTTGGCCGGAAATAATATATAACCGCTGATGTAACCAACCTCAATGGCAATCGTGGCAATCTCAGTATACTAAACCGTCGGGTAAACCCGACCTCACGGTCGTGGAAATAATATATGACCGTTGGATAAAACCAACCTCACGACACCGTGGCAATCCCAGTGCACTACAATATAATTACTGAACCCAATCTCCGGTACAATATGGTACATCACCTTATAACCTCTAACTCAATGTCCTTACTCACGTGTACTTTTTCCAATGTTGCTGTATCTTAGGTTAAGAATTTATGAACTTACTTTCCACAACTCAGCGTCAACTACATCAAGATCTTTAGTTCCTCAATTCAAGCCGAATTTGAGAAATACCTCAATGACCATATCTAACCAATTTATTAAACACATATATTTCAAAATCCATTTCATAAAACAATAATTCTCAAGGGGGTTTCTAAAACCCAATCTACATGCCCCAAAATATCTTAAATACCACACTCATCCATCAAACTAAGATAACTTCCAAACAAAGGAAAATGTTGACAAAATTCACATGAAATGATAACTTGTTTTATATAGGACCGATAATCACATTTGTATGCAACCAACCATTTTGATCAAAACAGTATATATATATAAAATATTTAATCACAATAGATATTTGGCATAATACCCCAATCATTTAAAAACATATAAACCACTCACGACTACGACGCCTCGCCTCATTCTTCCCGAGGATCGTTTCCTACCGGCGGCAATGCCTGTAATATAAATAAAATACCACTTAGGCTCCAATAATTGAACCAACGACATTGGGATATCCCTAAGGCCTTAGAATAACTTTTAGAACTATGAGACCATCCAAATTGAACTCCGACAAGTCCAATTACACAGTGTGCCCTATAGGCCCGATACCTAAAATTGGGGCTTTTCACCGGGAGCCACTTTCTAAATTGAACTGGTCTAATAATTCCTAAACACATCCAATTTAACTAATACAATTTCAATTTTTCCAAATTTGACCAATTGGTACTCTATTTCAGTCCCGACTTCTCGGTATTTACCCGAAACAACCTAAAAATGGAAAACTAACCAAACGACGTCCAAAATTTACAAACCACATATCCTTGGAAAGCCCAAGAGACTGTGAACCCACAAGACTCATTACCTTGGTCCAACAGTCGCTGTGGTGGCCGGAAAACTCGATCCAACCGTCGGCCAACTTTGTTACAGAATCTCCAAACGGTGAGGAATCCTCGAAAGGACCACGTAAAAACGAAGTTCGGGTCTAAAAATGGCGGAGTGAGCTACGGTGGCCCCGGCGGCCGTAAAGTGAAAACCTCCGCGACTCACTGGCCGCTACCGCCGCTCACCGAGCGTCCACGCATTGGCCGAAAAACTTACCGGGCAGAGCGCTCTAGGTGTCCCCTTCCTCCCCACGGCAGGTTAATGGTGGCTGGCCGGAGGTGCCTCCTTCTGTCCACTCTTCCATGACGCGCAAATGGCTAAACGAATCTAACCAGGTTCCCCGATTGAGAGCTTTTCCTAGGGCTTCGGGGAGCTCAAGACTCGTGTTTGTGGCTAGGGTTTCATTCTCGCATCACAAGTTATGTTTATATAGGGCTCCAGGTCGCTTTCGTAAAAATCCCGCATGTAACTTGAACACTAATAAAGTGCTACTGTTGAACTTTTCATAGCCGTAACTTTTTACCGTAAGTCGACAAGGACGCTCCGCCCGCTTCCATGAACTCAGACGACAAGGCATACCAAAGGCTTCTAGTTAACCTAAACTATTCCTCCTCGAAAAATTCAAACTTGGTCAACTAGTCAAGCGCAGTTAAACTCAGATATTTGGCAATGGCCTACATGGGTCCGCCACCAGTGAAAGGCCTGAGCACACTTCACTTCACCTTTTTCTGCGAATATGGTGGAATCGACTGGCCCCATCACCATAATCTAGTTAACGTTGCTAACCCTATATACTCCAAGACGTACACGGTCTCCTTTAAATGCCATGATGCATGACCTGTTTGCCGACCAGGTAACTGAAAATGTACATGTATGATATCCTAACACCACCGCATGTACCTAAATACTGATCGACATGCTTGCTTAAAACTAGGATTTTAGTTAGCCCGTTTTCAAAATATTCTTTATTGTTTGCTCAACATGGTTTAATAATTCAAACCATTGTTTGCTTTAAATATGGTTTGATAATTCAAAATCATTTGCTTGCTTGCTTGAAACATGGTTTAATAATTCAAAACCATTGTTTGCTTTGAATATGGTTTGATAATCCAAAACCATTTGCTTGCATTTCAAATATGGTTTACAATCAAAACCATTAAATACCAATGTAAAACAGTTTAAAATATAATACACTAGTATTTGAAAAATAGGTTTAGAACACTCACTCGCTTACTAAACTGGAAAGACGACTCCACAACTTTCCCGCCTTGCTTTAGCCTACACACTCGCAGATTACACTAAGACATTAATCGCCTCTATGTATAACATATAAACTTAACGTATTTCAGCACTTATTCACACACTCAACGAATATCGCAGAGGCTAACGTTTCACGAGAAGTACAGGTGGTACGCTACGCTTTTTCTTTCATCGAAGTTCCACCTTCTTTCAACCCTCTTAATCATTTATTATGTCTGAATACTAACGGTGTGTGAATTTGAGCTAAATACGCAAAACTACAACAATTTGGGCATTTTGGACATCGTGGGTACCGGGTAATCAATGTAGTGGTACCGGTACCCCATCAACACATTCCGTAAGGTGGTACGGCATCGCTTGTATCTATCATCAGATGGTACCCAGACCGCACGGTCACATTCTGTAAGGTGGTACCGGTACCGCTTGTATCGATACCGCTTGTATCGGTACCGGTACCGATTGGCTTATGTTGGGTGGTACCGATAAAGGTGGTACCTATCACCTTGCTTTGGTACCACATCATCAGAAGTTTTGCCCCGTAAATGCTAATTTTGCATCTTTGGTATCAATTTCATACAACTTCTATATTCCATAATACCTCAAGAGTCAACATGAATTCATCCAAAGCACTCCATAACACTTGAATTGGTGATTTAGAACCTCATATAACCAAACCCTAGGTGAAAATCCTATGAATTTAACCCAAGGTCCACCAATTCCTACAAAACCATATAAATAGGAGGATTCCATGTTTAATTTTCACCAATTGGGGTTTTACCCACATACCTTAAAATCTAGGGTTTGGGTGATCTCTTCCACAAAACCCTAGAAAAAGAAGGAACTAATCTCCAAACCAAAACCTTAGGAATCCAAAATACCCATGATTTCAAGAGATGAAAACATACTGTTTGGTCTTCTCCCAATTTCTTCTCCATCTTATTCCTCCTCTTCCCTCTTCTTCAAACGTGAGCCCCTAGCCCAAAGGAGAACAAATGATTTTTGTTTGTCCCATCTCCTATTTATAGTCTACACCTTTCTTAATTACAAGGGTCCTAATCACTTTAATAATGCAAATCAACTTATGTTATTTTCATTTTTGGCATACCATCTTCTCAAATTATGGCTTTCATCTCCTTTTGGGGAATTTACAATTTTACCCTTGTTCTAGTACGACATTCTGAGTTCATAAATTTATCATTTCACAATTTCATCTCCAAGATACCACAATGTGACACTTGGTGCTCGTATACGCCCCTATAGTTTCATGTATTGTACACTCTCTCAGGATGTGGCGTTACATCGCCACAGGTTAGTTTGGCCGCATCGATCATGCGAACTCCAACTTTGGACGCCATAACTTTCTGCTCGAACTCCGTTTTAGGGTGTTCTCGACTCTATGGAAAGCCCATCGAGTCAAGATTCCATTCATATGCCTGTGGAGGATAGCAGTGTCAGGCCAAACTCGACAGGTATGACAGTTTGGCTGCCGTCATTTCTATAGGTTTGACTACGTATGACCTCCAACTTCGGAAGGTCATAACTCCTTCGTCCGAACTCTGTTTCAGGTGTTCTTAGATTCTATGATTCGTTTATGCCAAGTAGGTGTTCAGAATCAACAAAAGTTATATCCTAAGATTCCTTACTTCATCGATCGTAGCAAAGCTTCTCGCAAAGATAGTGGCTCTGTGGTCGAACACTGGGACGGGGGCTTTCTTCATGAGAGAAGAGTTACAACAAGGTTGAAAATGGTGTTTTCTCGTTCGATCTTTTAGGTTTGTGAAAAACAGTGTGGGTGAATGGTTGGAAATCCTGAAATAACTTGAAGTAAAAGTTAAGAGAGTTCCTCGGGGTCCTGCCACCGGGGGGCTTATAAGAACCGACATGTCCCTGTCTTTTCTCATTGGGGAGCATGACATATGGGTCATTTCCTCAACCGGACTTCATTTAGTCAGAAACTCCAACCCTATAAGTTTTCCTCTTGGAAATATGGCATTTAATGAGCATAAATGCTCCCAAATGTCGTAGAACACACCTCCTAAACCTTACCCTTCAATAACTAATCGAGACAACTAACTAGGCATCAGCTGGATCTAATGATAAGCATCCATCGAACCCAAAAAGCTCAAGCCAAATACACATGTGAGCATGCCTAAGAGATTTAACCTAAGGTGAGAAGCAGAATAATAAATACCCTTAAATACAAACATGAAAAGCATGAGAACATGTAGCTTCATTTCAAAACCAACACTAAGTGGCCTTCCCTCAAGGATGGTTATAGCTAAGCATCCTTGATTCATCATCATCAAGGGTGTTTCGCTACCAAGAAAATGCAAGAAAGTGAAGGAAAGGGAGAGAAAATCATAAACTTCACAGGAGAGGAAGATTCGTGCCAATTTTCCGACATCGATGGAGGAAAGCTGATCGATGGAGTGAAAAGTCGAGCTTCCATAGTGCTCGGGCATCAAGGAAATTACAAAAGTGTATAAAGGAACCAAAATTACATAAAGGGTAGATTTGTATAAAACCACCAAAAAGGTGGGTCAAAAAAGCAGTCATCAAAAAGACAGAGCGTTGTTGGCAATCAGAATCTAAAATTTTCACTAAGCTCTCCTTCACGCATTTTCGTTCAAATTTCTCCGTTCGATCAATCATCTTCGAATTCGGCTCGGGTTCATCGTGTTTGAATCAAATTGAAGATAATGAGGCATTTGATCTGCAAAACTACTAACAATAGCTACAAATGTGATCGTGAGTAAAAAGCAGGGACCTATCAGACACCGAGTTATTAAAGCCGCATTAGTACAAAAGTGTTTAAACCCGCATTATATTGTGGCTCAAAATAACACTCATTTGGGTACTACACCACTCTATGGAACGCCTACTGAAATAAGATTCCATTCAGATTCCCGTGAGGACAAGGTGTCGGGGTCGAGCTCTACAAATGTGTGACAATTCAAATTACTGGTCCGACACGTGTGACCTCCAACTTCTGAAGGTCGTAACTCCTTCGCCCGAACTCCGTTTTCATGTTCTGGGACTCATGGAAAGCCCATTGGAGTCAAGATTCCATTTGTATTCCTCGTGGAGGATAAAGGTCGCCATGAGCCTCATGAGGTCGATAGTTCTACGGGGTCGGTCGTACCACTGGTCTAACTACTTCTGCGGACCTCCAACTTTGGTAGGTCATAATTTCTTCGTTCGAACTCCGCTTAAGGTGTTCTTGGACTCTATAGAAAGCCTATTAACTCAAGAATCTAGCCATGTGCCTGTGGAGGGCATTAGGTGAGCCTCGTAAAGGTCGGGCCCGCTCACAGGTTAGGTCACTCTCGCCAAGTCGTGCTCACCCGCTGGGTTTGATTCACGCATGACCCCAACTCTGGGCGTCATAACTTTGTCCCACTCTGCTTCAGTGTTCTCGGACTCCATGGAAAGCCCATCGAGTCAAGATTCCATTCAGATTCCCGTGGAGGACAGTAGGTATCATGCCAATCTCATCCGCTGTGTCGCACGTGGCTCATCCACGCTGGCCAGCTCTACTGAACCGACTACATGTGACCTCCAACTTCTAGTGAGGTCATAACCTCTTCATCCGAACTCCACTGTGTTTTCTGGGGATATATGGAAATCCCATTGAGTCAATATTCCATCCATGTTACCTAGACATGATCACAACTTTTCTTGAATTTTGCAGGTTTTAAAATTAAGCATTCAGCTTGCTTACTTAAATGATGTGTATAGTCGGGCTATCACATGACCATTCCATGTCATGTTATAGGTTAATGTATCAAGTGTAGGGTTGCCTATGGAGGCCAAAAGGAAAGGCCATATGGTTTAGTTCCAAAAACTCGGGATTGAAGGATAGAGTGATTTCTATAACTGCCATACCAAGACTGTGGTGGGTTGGGGTTTGAACTGGAAACTAAAAGTTTTAGGTTTTCTGGTTATTGAGGTTGTATGGATGATTGGAACCAAAATGGTTCATGTTTGTGAAGGGGCCATGAGGTACCCGGTTGGATGGGTCAAGATGGTGACCTTGTTGTGTGCATCGTGGTTTGCCTGGAAAATACGAAAATTCGTGTTGTTGGTGTGATGCGTTTCAAGGCTCCAAGACGGATCGGTTGGCTCAGGTAGCTCATACGAGCTAATTTATGTCATTGCTATGTGTTAATGAATAACATGTTGATTGTGTATAAACTCCGTTAATATATGCATGCATAATATATTAACATGAATTATGTGGTGAAATGGCATATTGCATTTCCTCATATAATCGGGGAACCTATAATAGGTGGGAGTGCACGTATACATGAAAGAAAATGGAAAAGGATTGTGAAAGGAATTTCAAGGGTAGATTTTCCGGAGAATTGTGTTGGGAGATTGTCCAACAGTTCATTTCGGATGAGGACCAATGATTGTTATGGAAGGCTATCCAACATATTCGCCTCGGAGGGTAGTCCACATATTTGATCGAATCTCTGCAGTAAGTTTCGAGAATATGCTTTTGTTTTTGAAAATCCATGTTTTGCTCACATTCGCTTAGGTACGCGTGAGGGAGCAAGTGAGGGCTCGAGACATGGGAGCGGGGTGGGTCACATTCTCATCCATAGTAATGTGACATTTGAGTAGGAACGTATATGTTTTTCTTGAATGTTCGGGTGTTATCAGATGAGCACTTAGCGGAGTAACTCGTAGGGAAAATTCCACCACTGGCGTTGCTCACCTGGCCGTGGGATCCCCTACGATCTGACAGTATGTGTGTACTGCGTTCCTGAGGTCGAGATTATGGGACGCATTTGGGACCGTAGAGGCTAAGAAAATGGCCAACCGGTCTTATTTATGCATTATAAATTCTCGAAAGACGATCCATTTTTATGTAAATCTGTAATTAAATACAATTATAAATTAACTCCTTTTGTATAAAATACTTTTTGTGGAGTAAGGGATGTATGGGCCAATGTGGTCATTTTACTATGTATAGGTCTCATGATATGAGACACAAGTATTCTCGTAGGTTGATTTGCAAGTGTGGTCAACGACCCCCGGGATCAAAGGCCATAAATGCCTCATTCATGGAATGACATGTAGTTATTCCATATAGAATTGGCATGTTCTTTGCTGAATGTGAATTGTGATTGTGCATGAAAAGGCATTGCATGTATCTTGCATGGGGAGTGAAATTTCTCAGAGACAGATTTCATTAGGCACTGCTCACTCCCTTCAAGTGACCCCTCACTCGACACAGGACTATACAGGGAGACGGCGCTCCAACGAGACTGTGATTGTGAAGAAGATTGACTCTCAGGACTCGTATTACTTTGTGTGCATGTTGCGTAAAGAATTGTACTAAATTCTTGGACTATTGTGTGTTAGTCGTATGTAATTATGGTAAAGAGTGTCGACCTGACTCTACTGGATCGTAATTAACTGCTTTCATTTTCATATTTTAGATTTAAATATAAAATGAATGGGTCTCAGAAGGGATCTATCGAGGTGGTGCCGAGTAATCCCTATGTCTACGAGTAGTTGGTACTCTGCTTCTACTCAAGGACTTAGGGTGCCAAATTACCTAAGATAGAAATTTCAATGGGTTGACTGTTGTCAACCCGGGACTCTCGAATTAGGGCGCTCCATAATTTCCTTCTTCAAAACAATGGAAAACCCACTTCCAAATCAATCTATACTATATATATATATATATATATATATATATATATATATATATATATATATATATACATATTCGAATATCAGGAGTTCATGGTTTCTATTCCTAACTCGAACAATAAAATTTTCACATTTTTTATATAAATGAAAAGATTCAACAAATAGATTACAATATTAAAGATGTGTTTTATTTGGCTAACCAATTAAGATATTCCAATAAGAATGCAAAATAAAAAGGTATATATTAAATATGTTTGGTTCCTACAAAATTCGAGCGAACTATAATGAAAAAAATAAATAAATAAAAAGAAAAAATAAATAAAAATTAAAATATATTTAAAAGTAATAAATTATTTTTTGTCATTTTAAACTTATTTCATTTATTTGATGATTAAATAATTTAAAAAATGTGAGATTATTTTTTTATATTTTTAGGAAATCAAATATAACTTATATATTTGCTTTAATTTGCCTTTATAACTATCACTATATTACAATTTTATTTTAAAAAATTTTTGTATAAATAAACACCCTGCTTTGCTCATGGTAAAGAGCGAAGATGCATGCATTGCCTTAATATATAGGAATTTCCCTATCCATCAAAACGGCGCCGTTTTATTACTATTATTTTACGCGGAGAGGACTTTGACTAACATTTTTATTGCATATCTCGAACAAAAAATATCAAATCTTAATCAACACATCTTCCAAGCATCGATGCGATTATTTCATAAGGTTACTGCACCAACTCGACTACGACGATAGACTAAGGTAGCGCTTGCTATTTTTATTAATGTTCGAATCAATTTTTTGACCTATCGTTAAATAATACTAATAATATTAAGTATTAAGTTGTTTGGTTTTTAACATTAGTGGTAAGTAAGTAGAGGGGATGTTATTTCGTTCGCTTCCGCCTTTAATGAGATGAGCTTTGCTTTTAATCAGAATCTGACTTTGGGTAGGTTTAGTTTATTTTCAACTCGAGGTGGGTCTGCATGTTATTCCGCCCGCCCGTCCCGCCGATTAAATTTAAAATATTTTTTATTATTTTATTTTTATTTTAATATAAATAATAATATAATTATTTTTTAATAAATAATTTATAAAATTCATAATATTTGTATTTTTATGAAATATACTAATTCTAATATAATAAAATAGAAAACGAATATAAAACAAAATAAAAACAAAAATCAATGTGTAAATCCGGCAGTTTGGGAAATTTTCCATCCCTACCAACTCCAATTCCCATCCCGCTCATTTAATTTTTTAAATGTGACGTAAGAATTGAAAATAAACAAAGCTCTGGGTCGTGACGGGCCACCCCGTCCAAAACTCCTTGTTACATCTCTAGTAGTGAGTATCGCTTAACTCCTCCCCATTGCTCGATCACTAAGGGAGTTTTCTTATTTTGGTGGAAAATGACTTTTCTAAATAGAAAAAGCCAAATATTTTCGTTTTTTCATTAAGAACTTTTTAGAAATTTCAAGAAGAAGTTGTCAAAATTTTAAAAAACAAGCAAATTTTGATGCCGAAGCTATTTAGATTTCCCTTTAAAAAGTAAAAACAAATAGCCCTAAGTACTTATCGCGCTATCTTCCCATATCAATCCAATTGCAAGCATCTCATTTTTTCTCATCCATGAATATTCTAGTAAAGAACTTTGCCCACATTCTCGACCAATCTTCTTTACATCCATATCCAGATAATCATGAATTTACGAACATCTCCACTATCTAAGAAGGTTCCAAATGTGAGGCGAAGTCTTGCCCACCGGTACGGAATGCCAATGTTGGTGATGACAAAAAAAAAAATCATCGTTTTTCGGATTTACTGGATAATTATATAATGAGTACCTAAAAAGAACTCAGATGTTACTGCCCATTCTTTTTTTGTCAATCAAGCCCCGTTTGATGAACTAAACACTAAAATCACGAGTAGGGACATGTAGAAGAAGCTATGGGAAGAAGAGGGTCGTTAGAAGCCTGGGCACATACCCACACACACCACTAAAGGACAGTGGTTTTGATTTACCCGGATTCAAATTTCTACAAGACGGGGAGTGTGCTAGCTCCAATGGGCGCCACTATCCTTTGCCTTGATGTCTCATTTCCTAGTAAAATTTCGTAAGTAACTGAGTTCTCAGAGGATCGACGACGATTTTGTTCTTGCTTCGTGACGCTACTTTCAGAGGTGCACGCAAATGAATTTTCATGAAATTTATTTGCACAAGTTCTTATGTGGTGTCTCTACTGTAAAAAATTTTGATGATCCGAGTTGTGTAAAGATTGGCTAATGCATTTTCGTGCTCGAGCCTCATAGAGACTAATTAAGGTTTTGTGTTTTAGGACTTAAAACCCTTAAACCAATTCCTAACTCGGGTCCACACTTCAAAGAATTGCAAGACTTTAAGAAAAATAAGGATTAAGGGCCAGATATCAAGTCATTTCGTCTAACACTTTCTTTTCTAAGAAACATCGATTAACTCACTTCATCATTTATTCTTACTTGCAATTGTTTTATATAAATATATATGTGAAATATGCTCGTCATTTCATTTAGAATAGATGGTGCCATATAATTTCATCATATGATATATATACATGTGCATAAGAAGGGTGCTTTATTTTCGAACTTACTTCAAGGCCATGTGATTCATCAAGTATGATTGTAGCCATCATGATCTCTGGATGTGCTACCATGGGGCACACTGAAAGAAGCTCTATACGACTTCGCTGTCATGACGTGGAAATAAGCTCTATATGATTCTTTGTCAGTCATGTGGATTCACTAAGAACCATGTGATTCTTAAGAATTCACTCAAGGCATGTGCTCAAAGTAGCTAAGTCTTGAAAGGCATTAGAGAATAAACAACTTCTCCCAAACGTTACAAAAAATAAAATGTAATAATAAATAATAATAATAATAATCTAGAAAGAAATAAATCCCACCTAAAATAGTTTTGTCTAGTTGGGTCCAAGAGAGAGACGGTCCGGATTGGTCTCATGATGGAGAATCAAGGAGGATCCAAGAGAATGACTCCCCATTGACCACCCAAGAGGTAGAACTTGCTAGTGATGTACCGAGGGCAATAGTGTAATTGTTATTACATTCGAAAGGAAATCTGCTAGTTATAGAAGGTGTTCTACCAATTGACATAGGCTATGTTAGGCCAAGTTATGAACCATCTGTAAAGTAGTGTGACTTATAAAAATAAAGGCACCGTATCAAATCGCACAGATATGCACATAATACGTAGTTGGTTATGTCGTCTATGAAGCCTACGCTCACAAGGTCGGGAGCCTGGATGTAAACGATTTCACTATTTTCAATCAAAGTTATCAGCTTGGTCTTATGAACAAGGCTTCTGCTTTCTCTTACACATTCGTCACCTGATTCTCTCACACTGAAATATAGAATGAGATCCTTTCATTCCTCAACAACATCTAGACTCCAAGCCCAAAAAAACATCATTCAACTAGATGCATATAAACCCCCATCGGTGAAGAGGTGGCAACACCCGTAATAGCGACCAGCCACCCACAACCACCTTCTTCTTCTTCTACATTTTCTGTGTGCCTTTGCTTGAAAATGTGTCCCCATTTAATATCCTCTTGGGGATCCTTCCTCAATATTCTAGATCTACATGTTTCTTAATCTGTCCCAACATGACAACTGGAAGATTTTGATTTCATTCCATATTCATCAAAATGAAATATCTTCGTCCCATAGAAAACTTATCAAACATGATCCAATCTTCTAGATTTGGTTTGCACAATATCACCCTCTAGTCTTCCTTATTCGTTTCAGTGAATATCATCTCCTAATCTTCAAAATATTATCTCCAAAATCGTATCAAACTGGATATGGTAAGACTTTGGCTATCCATCTTGGGCCTACCAACTCGTGCACCAACATGCTATAACTTCAAATTTTGCTGTTGAAACACATGATTTAATTTTTGCTTAAGATCATGACAAGAAATATCTCCAACAATTTTCATATTTCAACAACAAAGAGGCCATTATCATCTTATGTTTCTAATTTGATAAATCCATTCCATGAATAGTTGATTCTACTCATGGTCATCAATTGTGTTACTTGATAGGCTTGACAAGGAATACTATTTTAAATTGTCTGTGGTCGCCATTATCGATGGAAACAATTATGAATTAAGACTAGTATGAAGTGTGATTGATGATAAAATTTACTAATCATGGATATGATATTAAATCAACTTATTCCAATCGAATTCTTCCAAGACATTTTTATATTTATATTACTATTCTAAGTGATCATATAAAAACTTTGAATCTTCAACAAAAGAGAACAATATCTAAAAAAAATGTTGAGTTGAAATGAACGAACAAAATTGCTAACTTAAAATATATACCTGATGAGGCTTTTAATCGTAATCAGTCGGCGTTGTTGAAATTCGCTCTTCGGGCCAACCACGACTGGATGCCTGCCTCGCGAAAAACAAGAAACAAAAAGGATCGACGAGGATCACTTGTTGCCTTTCCGATGCCTAAGTAAGTTCTTTCCGGTGGAAGAGAAGATCAACTTCTTAAGGAATGAATTTTTTGTGCGCATTTTCAATCGACGTGGGTGGCCTCGTATTTATAACGGTGATCATGATAACTTTCCTAGTCGATGATGATACTAATGACACCTTCCCAATATCGATGATGATACGATATTTCTCCCATTAGGTGAGGGATTCCTTATCGTTAACTCGATTAATAAGGATAATTGATGAGCAATTATTGAACATCCTACTCCTAATCTGGGTGGAGAATTAATTGGGGAAATCGCATTTTCCTTTAATACTGATTCGGGTCGATTATATTGCTAGCCTTTTGAAGGTGAATCGGGTTCTCATTTTTAGTCTGCTGATACTACTGCTACGAGCAATCAGACTAGGGCCTACTCCCATCTCCTCTCTTAAGCCCGAGCATTCTCGCCAGGTTCGGGCTCATGTCTATTATTTTAAACCCAATCAGTCGCTCTCAAATTTCTCTAAAGCGAGCGTAGTGCGGTCGCACTGGCTGGATCGGTGTGATTTCCATGTGACTACTAGTGGGATGGTTTAATTAGGCTTCACTATCAAACGTCTCAGGATAATGATGACTTTTCGATTTTCAAGGCTTAATTCTATTTACCGTCTATCGCTTTTAGGGAAATCCTCCGTATTGCTTCAGGTTCCTTTATTCTTAAGTCCTTCCTCCGCGGTTTGGATTTTCTCCCTCGAAATGTCTTTGCTCGCTGCTCATAATCGCTTTGGCTGCCTTAACTTTATGAGGATCGCTTTTCTTGCTTTCTTTCAGCTCTGCATGTCTTCCTTCTTCTTCTTTTAGCTTTCCCCGTCTCACCTTCGGCGATCTGCCTTTGTGGTAATCGGGAGCGGTGGGCGTGACTAGTTTCCTCGAGTCACGTGGTTCCCGCCAATATGCGCTGGGGTTTTTATCGCTTGGCTCTAGGTCAGTCTCGAGCCGTTAAGCCCGAAAACCGAGGGATGTTTGGCCCTAGGTCAAGCTTTGCCTTCTAAGCCGTCGGTCCCAAACCGAGCGCCACCGGCTTCTCGAGCTATGCCTGGGCTATCGGGCCCTCGAACCAGGCCACTTCGCCTTCCGAAGCTATCGTACTCAGCTCCCAAAACTATGTTTTTACCCCGAGTCGGTTCACGAGAGTTCACACGTAGCTCTTAAATCGAGCCGCCGTTTCAGTCGTTATGTCGACCGAGCTACTTGGCTCTCGGGCTTGCCTCCCGCCTCCCAAGCTATTTATGCTCTTTCAATCGGTTATTCATTCGGGTCGTTGTTTCCGCCATTTCCAGGCCTTTCGCATTTAAGCTCTAAAAACTTAGTTGTTGGCTCCTGGGCTATTTTACCTTTTTAAGGAGTTAAGCTCTGAAAAACTGAGCTACTGGGCTCCTAGGCGACAAGGTCGTCCTGAGATATTAAGCTCTACAAACTGAGCTACTAGACTCTTGGGCTATAAGGCCTTCCTGAGCTGTTAAGCTCTGAAAACTGAGGTACTGGGCTCCTGGGCGACAAGGCCGTCCTGAGCTGTTAAGCTCTACAAACTGAGCTACTGGGCTCCTGGGCGACAAGGCCGTCTTGAGCTTTTAAGCTCTGAAAACTGAGCTACTGGGCTATTGCGCCTTTTGAGTCGTTTAACTCTTAAAAACTAAGCTATTTGGCTCTTTAATATCCCTTCCCTTGGGAAAGTGCGCAGCTTTAATGCGGGTTTGTGGGGGAACTGAGCGTATCAGGTGAAATCCCAAGTGTCCGGGCTTCTTTATAAATAACTACCTTTCTTTGATGGGGTGTGTTATATTATGCTCTCATTTTTCTTCCTGCCTTCGATAGTGCCTAGGTTCGTAAGCGATGGGGCTTCAGGAGTTGATTGTTACCACGCACCGCTCATGGGCCATGGACCTGGGTTGGTTTCTCTTCCGTCTACTATTTGTGGGAGCTGTGTTTTCCCCTACTCTTATGTCGTCTGTTATTCCCCTTGTCCCGCCCATTGATGGAACTAGACCTGAGAACATATTCGCAGGGGCGTATGTTTGGTAGGGAAAATTTTAAGTCCCGCTTCTCCATTATTCCTCCTCCTCATTTTCTCCTTTTCCTTTTCTCTTTCTCTTCCTTTCTTTCTTCTTTCTTCTCTTTCTCCCTCTCTTTCTCTTTTTCCTTCTCTTTCTTGTGGTTTTTTCCTTTCCTTGAATGGGTGTTGCCCAATGTGAAAAACGACTTTGCTGATTGTAATTTTTTGAGATGTAAAGAAAGATTTTGTAATCCTCTAAGGTGATTGTAACTTCCTTGAAATGAAGTTTTGAATCAGGTTATGTGACTTTTCGCAGCTTTCCACCAACCGAGCCCGTTTCTTTTCTTCTTTTTTTCAGGGGTTTTTCTTTCTCGAGAGTAGAAAATCGTTTGTGCCACTTGCTCGAGGTGTGGAATGGCTTCGCTGACTCAGACTCATGTATTAATCAGAACCCTTTGAAATAAAGAACAATCTTTCGTGGAAGCGCATACACCTTTCAGACCTGCATCTTCCGAAATAGCTCCTTGCTTTATCATTATAGTTTACTTTTTTATCCACCGTAATATTAAGCAGCCTAAAAATGAACATAGAGACTGTTATTTATAATCAAAATGTTGGATAATTTATTAAAGATTACATTCCAAGGGTCTTATCGTAAAACCGTTAAGGTGTTCAAACACTCATAAGTAAGGTGGCTTTTTCCTTCTTCTGTTTGGAGTTCAGCTGCCGATCGACTATGCAGATATGATATAGGCCCTTCCCAATTAGGTCCTAGCTTCATATGTGTTGCCATGTGTTTTTTAAACCAAGTCGCGACTTGTAACTTCTAGTTCGACCTTCACTACAGTGTACTCGCTATCTCTTCGTGATAATCCTCGCATGCTCGCACTTGGGCTCACACTTTTCTTCCCAAGAGGTCTAAGTTTAGGCTAAGAGCTTCTTCTGTCAGAAAACCGGTTCCTCGTGAACCTCAACTCTCGGCTTAATCTCACTCCCGACCTTGACAGAGCCACCTTTCAAGTACAAAGGCCGTAACAAATGGGTTCCTGTTGCCACTCAAGGCGTAGTTCCTCAGATGCCCATAACACCCTGGGAGGCATTCTCTACCTCGCTTTCCCTTTAGATCTTAACTTAGTCTTCAGCTGCCTTGAGAGTCCCATAGTGACCGCTTGCTCATCGACTATGGATGAGTCGGGGATGAGTAGTAGCCTCGATTCGAGCCCTACAGAGAAGTCCCTCGAACTTAGGATTGTCGTAACTATTTCTCGTCTGTCCGACACGAGGACCCTGATCCCGAACCCGCATATTATAGAACACCACACGAAATTACGCACTCTGCTATGTGATTGTTGCCAAGGGTTTAGCCTCAACCCACTTAAAAGCAGTCCATTGCCACAATGATAAACTTGCATCGACCCTTCCACCGGGTAAACCCAATATGTCTAGCCCCATCGAGGCACCTATTGCCTGTGTCGAAACTGCTTGTAACATGATGTGACAAAAGTCACCTACTACATGTACTCATGTGACACATGTTGCATGATTAGTGAGATGATGGAAATGAATGGCTTAGATTAAGTCAAGTGTCAAAATCCAAGACAAAAAGGGACATGGATGGAATTTTGAAAAGTTAAAAGAGAAAAAGACAAAAGATGAATAGTTTTCTTCTTCAAATTGAAGAAGAAAACGTGCAGAAGGGGAAAATTTGCAATGAGTTAGATTTTAAAATTTTAAAGAGAGCGTGTGCCTTCTCTCTAGATTTCCTACTGCTGTACCGCCTGCTCTGGACTAGATGAAGAAGCAAAGCTTCCATCTATGCGAAGTAGAGCTATGCTGTGACACCGATTTTGTGGAGTCTGACAACTTAAGAGGTAGGGGTCTCTCCCATTTGTGTTATTCTTTGGCTAAGAGCCATGAATGGTTAGGATGTTATGAGGCTTGACTTACTGTGTGATTTCGCCTCAAAACATTTGAACCGAGCGGAGAAAATCCCTTATTTACAGGCTACATGAACAATGCTAACCTGAGGGCTCTTCACCTGCTCACGTGATTTTGCTGTGTGATTTTTTGCGGTGTTTCAAGCATTCAAAAATGAATTACTTGATTGGTCAATTAGCCCATGTGGAGCTAATTTTGGTGTTATTGGTTTCCAAATTGAATACCATGATTTATGTGAGTTAATTATGTTAAGACATACATGTTTTATATATTAGCATGAGTTGTTTGAATTGGCATAATGCATTCCATATACACCAACACCCTAGAATAATAGGGAGTGAGCATGACATCAAAGAAAATAAAAAGGGAAAATGTTTCAGAAATGAATTACGGAAGATTTTTCTGAGAATTCAGGTTGAGATTTGTCCAACAATCTACGCCTGAGGGCCCATGAATCGTTTCCTGCAGGGTTATCCAAAAGATTCGCCGAGGGTCAGTCTAATGAATTTACCGAACTCTAAGAGTAAGTTTTCGCAGAACAAAAAGCTTGCTTTGAAAACCCGTGATTTTTACTCGCATTTTGCTTGTATGTGAGGGAGTAGATAAGGACTCGAGATACGGGATCGGGGCATGTGACATTCAAGCAGATCAAGGCATTTGCTCGAGTGTGATTTGCTGCCAAGGACATGTGCACTTAGGGCAGTGAAACCCATGAAGGAAATTATCACTTCATCGAGCATTGCTCACCCTCGGTCGAGGATCACTATTTCAGCAATGTGGAGGTATTAAGAACTGCTCACTAGGAGGCCGCTGCTTTAGAAGAAAGCCAGTCGTGGGCTTGCATTCTTTGTAGAACATGCATTAAAATTGTAAACTTAGATATATGTTTCGTTGTTATATTGTAATAACTATTGAACTATTGGTATATAGTTGATGGGATTTGTGAGCATAATGGCCGGGCCCAAGTGGCCATTTTTACTCGCACAGGACTCGTGTGGTCAGCGTCACCTGGTCAGACGTTTGCACTGGGTGTAGCTCCCGTACAAAGGAGACTCTGCCCGATTTTCATGAGTGGTGTCGTGTTACCCAACATCCACGAATATTCCGCGGGTTGACAGGTCGTCAACGAGACACCTCGGTTTTGGGGCGTCAAAAAAATTCTCAAGTTCAGAAAATTTTTTCTCATGCACATTCAGGATCCTTTACTGGTCATGAATCGCGAAGACCGATCTTCAAAGGTTTGAGTTCTTTCTACCTCTTGATACTCTCCCTCCGTTGTCCCTCTACGCGTTGTTAATGCTTCAAACCCAGGCCTGGTACAAGCCCCATGGTGGGTTCTATTCATATCCGTTCCCATGCTTTTCTACCATATGGAAAGCTTTCATGGTTTCTTGTGGCCGGACTGCAAGGTAAAAGTGTGTCAGTTAGGCTTAAAAGTATAACTCTTGTCCTGCATTTAGGCATCAGGCCTCCTAAACCCGGGGTAGCTCTTCCTCATAATTTCAGCATTATTTATCCTCCATTCTCTCACTACTCCAACTTCATGTGCAGTGTGCATACTCCTCTCATTGCTACTCAGCTTGTTCATAACTGCATCAAGCTTGGCTTCTATGGCTGTAGTTATATCCAATCCAATCAGACCTTTTCCTCATCCCGGCCAGCGCACCCTAAAGATTCTCATGAGCCTTGTAGTTGCATTTGAAAAGGTCTTCAATAACTTGCCTCGCCTCCTCTTACACTTCTTTAAACCTCCATACAGATGCACACTTTACTCCTGAGGTATAATTCACGGCATGGTAGAAAATGACAACTGGTTGTCGACTCCCATCCCATGATGTGGCACCACTTCGCACTTTGAACATCTCCCATGCAAAGCAGAGACTCTATCCCCTTTGCTTGAACACAATGATTTCTCCTCTTCTCTCTCAAGAAGTGGAGTCGGAAGGAAAATCCGCAATGAATGCCCCACCCGCTCTTCCCATCTTACCCGATCCCAATCAAAGGAGTCAAACCATGTGGTCGCCACGTCTCTTAATGAGAATCGAAGAGCTGAAGCTTGATTATCCGGTCTTACTCCATTCACTACATCATTTGCCATCCCTATAAATCTCCCTAGGTGCTCATTTGATCTTCAAAAAATGGCCTCGAATCGGTGCTTCGCATCATTGTAATCGAGTCGGGTTTCACCAAAGTTAGTTTCGCTTTCAATGGGAGGTTGTCTCACGCGAGTACTCTTCCGAATGATAGCGCCCAAAATTCATCGTGTTAGGCCTCGTGGTCTCTACTTCTTCTTCGAATAGTCTCAATCTTCTATTTGATTATCCATACTTCTATCTCCAATACTAGTAGCTTTCCTCATATTTTTCAGGGTTCTTTCAATTTTTGTATCTAGAGGCAGCAATTCTGCATCTGATTTTCTATGCATTTAATATTTTCCTGAAAGTGGAAACACACTGAGATCAAATGTAGTCGATAATGCAAAATTATATATTCAATAAAGCTTCCAAAAGATCAAGAGTTTATTCACCACCATCGTTAAAATCGCTGATTTTCTAAATTTTTTGTAAACAAAGAAAAATTTCCAAATTAACATTTCTTTGCCGAATATTGATTTTTACCTCGATTCTTAAGAACGCCTAAAACTTGTCAGACCAAATTTGTAATACAACAAGTGACAATCGCTACCCAAGGAGTATTATCTAATCCTCGACAACAAGGTTAAACTTGTCGACCAAATTTGTAATATAAACTTACACATTGTTACCCAATGAGTATTATCTAATCCCCGACAACTACGCCAAAACTTATTGACCAAATATAACTCAGATGCTCATAAGAAGAATAATTTTGTCACTAAACTCAATTAAAGATTTAATTTGGTCTTAAAATCAGAAGTGCACAAAGCTCGCACAAGTACAAAGTGGGAACTACTGTCCGGATATCATTCCATAGAGAATGAAAAGAATTTAAACTTCAACTACCCCAACTACCAAGTTCTACACTATTTGAACCTCCAATAGAGAAAATTTAGCAACCTTAATAAAATTTTTTAAACCTGAATCCTAAGCATTTAAAATAAAGGGAAATTTTTTTAAATCCTAAATATAACCTGACTAAACCAATATTATCAAGTAGAAGTAGTAGACACTAGATTTCACTGCAAATTATCAAATTCATCATAAGCTAATTCTATTTTCTCCTGAGTTGGGATCTGAATTTTTCAAGAGGCAAGGTAGTATAGTTTAGATTCCTCTCTAACCATACTAATGAAAGTGTGAGATCTGCTCATTTCGAATCATGATTCTAATCAATTACTTGTAATTATAATTTCTATAAGATCTAAGTATTTTTCTTTCACTTCATACCCATTTTATGACTACAGATTTATCGCTTTCTCAAGACGTATAATTACTAGATTTCTACGAAATGAATGATGACTCATCCTTAAGATCTGAAAGAGTTTTCCCTTTCCTTTATTAGATCTCAGCTAACACAGGATCAAGACTATTCCTCCGCACTGAGATCTCTAATCGATTAAATCGATATATCACTCAATCCTTCCTCAAGCCGTGAGCAAATAGAGGATTTATCTAAGTAACCTTGTAGCTCATTGGGCTTCTTCTCGATATTAGTCTAGCATACCCCTCAAGTAACTAATCTATGCTCCTGTGACTTCCATCTCATGTCACTAAGAGGGCTCTAAAATTAGATCTAGACAATACCCTTCAAGGGCATTAGTTAATAAGATTGGGAACAATTAATTTCACAACATCATCATTCCATTAAATAAATTCAAACCTCAACTCAAAGTTTTATTTTCATTAAAAATAAAAGACCATAACTACATCGATATTTCCTTATTAGAAAGGAGAAGATATATAAGTAATATAAATATATAAGAAGTTTGTTGTTGCGTTGTTCTTTCAAAACTAGATTACAAAGATACACCTAAAATACCGATCAGAAAATTCCACTTAATCGCAATGAACAAGAAATGTAGTTCCAAATTTTTTCTCGGAGTTCCACAATTCAAATAAAGAATTCGTAATGAATTTCAAGATTTAAATTAACTTCAAAACTTTTTAACAATTTACTATTTCAGATCCAGTAAACAAATTAAGCAGTCTTACTCTAAATCTAATCTACGAAGAAAAGAAAAATAAGAAAAATAAAAGAAAAAAATAATACAAAAGAGTCCTCAACTCCCTAGGTACTGTCTGGTCCTGGCCGATTGACCGCCCTGGCTTCCACAAATCTTCAATTCTATGTGAGCTCTTCAAAGTTCGGGGCCCCAAAATTGAGCTATGTAATCCCAAAAATTTACGCCCAATTTGCCTTCTCTCGCCGCGACCTGTCAGGTCGTGACAAGAGTTTGTATCTTTGTTGCAAGTATGCAAATACCGTCGCGACTTGAAGACCAGGTTCTTCTGCTTCCGCTTGCAACATCGTAGTTTTGTTGCGACATTCTTCTTTCTTTCAGTATGATAACTCTGTCGCGATAGAGTTTCCTTTGTCGCGATAATATTTTGTGCATTCCTCAAATAGTTATGTCGTAACATCGATAATCATGTCGCAACATAGTTTCAAAGATAGTTTCTTCTCGTAAGTTCGTAGTCACGACCCAAGTTTTCAAGTGTCGCGACAAAGATCTCCGTTCTCAAAGCTATATTGCAACACTGCTCTCAGACATTCGCATTGCCGCGACCAAAAAGTCTTTCACGATAAAGGTCATTTCCACCGAAACACTTCACGCAGCCTTGTTCGATGTCGCGACATGACTTCTTAGTGCTGTCAATATTTTCTAATGCATCCCAAGTTTTCGTGTGTCGCCATAAGACTTTCATGTTTTCGCTTACTGCCTGTCACGTAATTCGCCTTACTATGTCGACATAACTTCTTCAGATTATGTTGAAACCTTGTCGCGAAATTTAAAATTCCGGGTCACGACCTTGTTTCTCTCCGTCTAACTTATTTCTATGTTGTGACATTAAGATTCACGTCAGAACATAGATTTATCTCTAAGCTTGGAAGTATGTTGCAACTCGGTTCCTTTGTCGCGGACTCAAAGGGGTCAACAAGTAAGCGCTACTGGGCCATGTATAAATTTTCTCACGGATTGAACTTCTTTCGCTCTTTATGTCTCAACCAGCTCCTCCATGTTGTAAGAGTCAATGTCACGACATAATAGATTCTATCACGACAAAAATTAAGCCTATGATCTTTCATGATGTCGCAACATAATCGATTCGCCTTAGTCGGCCTCTTCCCATCGCTTTCATCGTGATGTCGCCTTTGTCGCGACATACCATCTAATAATTTTAGGATCTTGTGTTGCAATAAATAAAATATTGTTGCAAATTACGCCTCTAGCCATTTGCTTAGATGTTCACGCGACACATCTAACTCTATAAATGACAGACACCGGCCGCAATTGCTTTTTTTTTTTTTTTCGTTGGAAATCTTCCTTTTTTAATTAACTCCCGCAGAAACACAAAGTTTGTAAATATTCCAGAATTTTCGCATTAAAATACCAAAACACTAAAACAAGCCAAAAATGGATTAAAAATATAAGGAGTTTAAGACTCACGTAAGCCAACTCCAAGTTCAATAAAGTTTCTCTTTCCCTTTTTCTATTTCTTAGTTAGTTTTGAGTTTGTTTTTAAATAAATTTTCTTGATGGATCTTGTGTCTCTTATTTTTTATTTCAGGTTTTGGAGTTCAAAGTTGGCTATGGAGGTGGAACATCCTGAAAAGTGGAAGCTTATAGCATCTTAGAGGTTCACAAAGAACAAAATTGAGCAAGAAAATCACTCGACATCCTCCCATTCATCATATTCTTCTTTTTTCAAGCCTCCCCTCATTTGGAACTATGGCCTAATCCCTACAAACACCTTTCTGCACTCATTGAAATTTTCAAGGTTTATGGAGAAGAAGGCATAACTCGCATTTCAAAGCAAGTCATATTCATTAGAGCAACTTTTGAAGGCTTGATCACCCTTAGGGGAGTATTCATTATCCATTCTTACTTTCGTGAAATAGACGAAAGTACTTTGACAACTTAGGATCTAGTCCTTCTCGCCCTATCCCTTCAATTGAGAAGCCCTGGGTTGTTGAAGAGAAACAACTTCTATCTCACCTAGGTATGCTTACCTTGGTCGCCTTCAATTCCATCTACTACTATCTCGTCCTATCTCTCTCAAGTAGAAGAGGTGCCGCTGAGAGTGCTTAGAGAGCACAAGGAGGCGATCGGATGGTCTGGGCCGATATAAAAGGGATAGCCATCACCTCATGCATCAAATACTCTTAGAAGATGACACTAGACCCGAAGGAAGTGGTGAGCAAGGAAGTCTTAAAATGGCTTGATGCAGGAATGATTTATCCTATTTTCGACAATCCATGGGTGAGCTCAATCCAAAAAAAAAAAAAGGGCCCAAGAGCTGGATGACAGTCATTAAAAATGTAAACACGAGTTAATTCCAACAAGAATAATATGGCCAGAGAATTTTCTATTGACTATATAGGAAGTCGAGAGTAAAGAAAATAGAAAGATCACTTTCTTGCCATTTATCGATCAAATGTCGATAGGTCAGGTGGGTCATGAGTTTTATTAGATAGATATTCTGGTTACAACCAGATTGCTATCGCTCCTGAAGACCAAGAGAAGGACAATCCTTCACATGCCCTATGGAACTTTTTGCATTTCGGGCGACGCGCCATTCGGTTGTGCAATTAGTCACATTTCTGATGCATGATGGCTATATTTTTAGACATATGAGAAGTCAATTGAAATTTATGGATGATTGTTCAAGGTAGGGAATTCATTTGATGATTGCCTTGGAAGTTTAGGAGTTGGTTCAAGAGACGCAAGAGACCAACCTTGTCCTCAATTAGAGAAATCCACTTTTATGGTGGCCAAGGCATTGTTCGGGACATAGTGTCCAACAATGGGATCGAGGTGATAAGGCTTAAAATTGAGACTATCGGGAGAAGCTTGCCACCACTTACTGAATGGAATTAGGAGTTTCCTGTGCCATGGTGGTTTTATAGAGGTCTATTAAAGACTTCTCGACAATAGAAAAACCTCTTTCAAGCCTATTGATGCATGGAGTCCCATTTTTCTTTGATGAGAAATGCATAACCGCTTTTACCATGCTCAAAGATAAGCTCACCTCCGCACTTATTATGATAGCTCTGGATTAGGAACTCCCATTTGAGCTAATGTGTGATGCAAGTGACTATGCGATTAGGGCATTTTTGGGACAATGGAAGAACAGGGTGTTTCATGCCATATACTATGCTATAAAAACTCGAAATGAAGCACAAATGAATTATGCCACAACTGAAAAAGAGTTGCTAGCAATATTCTTTCCTTTTGACAAATTTCTGACCATTTGATCGTAACAAGGTCGTTGTCTTCACTGACCCCCTACCATAAAATATCCAATGACAAATAAGGTGCAAGCCTATTTCATAAAGATTGGTCCTCTTTTGCAAGAATTCGATATGGAGACAAAAGACAGAGGATCCGCAAAATTTGGTAGTCGACCATAGTTGGTAGATTTTGAGGATAATGAAGCCTCCGCAGAGTTCACATCAGTAGCTTCTCGGCCAGGCAATTCCTAGTTGTTTCCCATGCTGATTAGACTCCATGGTTACCGAAATTATACCTTTGGACCTTCTCAACAAAAGAAAAGGTTCTTTGCTGAATTGAAGTATTATTTCTGAGAGGATCCTATTCTACATAAACACTATGTTGATCAGATGATTAAAGATGTATCCCATAAAATGAAATGTGAGTTTCTTTCTCCATTGTCATTCTTTGGAGTGTAGTGGACACTTTAGTGAATGAAAGGACAGAAAGCAAGATGTTAAAATTAGGATTTGGATCAAGAATTTGGAGCATAATAAAGAATATTTTGACCAAGAGAGTGATATGTTTGAGAATGAGTCATTTTGAAGAGAGTAAATTGATTTGGATACCTTTAGAGGACATGTACAAAAGTTGTTGGTATTGACTTGTGAAAAATCAAAGCAAAAGAGCATAAAATAAAATAAAAATTGTCCATGGTCGTGACCATTGAACTTCATGGTACTTGTTACAAATGATAGCGTGACACTATCGACACCTTGCCCTTAGTGTAGTGCGACCCGAGGTCACGACTTTCTGGGGAGACCTAGATTTTTCACATTACGATTATTGGTCAGGCTGGTATGGCGATTTTCGAACAAAACAATCTTTCTTTCCCATTTTGCTCACTTATCTCCTTTTCCAGAATGGCCATCAACTTCACCACTAGCGGATCCATCTTCTGAGTTCGAGACTTTTTGAGTGCTACAATCTACGATGATCTTTGGAAGGGAGTTATCATCCCCTTTTAGCATTGAGGACCTTTACTTGTTTGTGTTAAGGCATATTAGACACCACTTTGTTTTATCCTCTTCCTTATCGTGTCTCTTGCGGTGTTGTGAGATCTTTTGGTGTTAAGTTTGCTTTCTTTTTAGTTTGTTTGGTGTCCTTATTTCTTGGGATCAAATCTTATATGATGCTTATGGTTTGATTTTGTGTATGGATATTAATCATGAATCATTTTTGAGCTTTGTTGTTTGCCCACGTAGCTTAGTTTGGACACCTGATCATGACGTTTAAGATTCAAAATTCAAAAACCCACAAAAATTAGAAATTTTCAAAAATTTTATCAAAAAAGATTTAAAAGTTTTGTTCGGTTGTTCATTGAGACAAAAGTCAGATGTCTATGATGAATATCGATTGAACCCTTCTTTCACATTAAGAAAATGAGAGATAGATGAACATAAAGCATAATGGTCGACTGTCTTATTACACATATTGTGATATTACTTTATTATCCGCGTGCAGAGTAGGCGTATTTGGTGATCACAGTCAAAGTCATTGACGACTAAGAAAGTTTTAAGGTATCTTCAAGCTACCAAGGATCTCATATTTGACATATCGCGTACCAACACTGCTAGGTGCTTAGATCCTAGTGATTTTAGATTATGCAGGTTGTGTGGTGTTAGAAGTCCACTTCTTATTTTATCTTTATGATGGTTGAAGGATTTGTCTCATGGAAGTATTAGCGAAACTTACATCTTCTTCTACTATGAAGGTGAGGTATATGCATGTTATGAGGCTACTTGTCATGCAATATGGATGCAGAACTTCATTTTAACTTTTGGGATCGTTCACTGAGTTTCTAGACCGTTGAAAGTTAGTTATGGTAATTCCACAATGTATCTTTCTCTAGGAACACTAGAACTACCACTCGAGAACATTGATGTGAGAGTTTTTATTTTTTTAAAGAAAGTTACAAAGTCCCAGTTTCGGTTGCTTGTGCACTGCTAGTTCGTGTCTTTATCACGTTGTTCATTTTGAGACAAGAAGTGCATAGATATTTACAAACTAAAACCAGCAAAGCAGCCGCGGCTACTATAAGTATAGTGGCTCCCAGGGTGATCGGCTAGGATGGGTTTCCTCTTTTAATTCTATAATCCTGAGTTCCTATTACTTTAATTGGTTGCTTTAGCAAAACATAATGTAAAGTGCTGATTTTGAGTGCTTTGAGAAGGGGTGATTGCTGATTTTTAGGAAAAATAATATAAAAGTTCTTAGGCTTTGGATTCACGAATTGGCCTCACCATAGTGATTGAAGGGCTTTCTAATTCCGATTGTTTGCTATCGCCAATATAGTTTATCCCTTAAACTGCGCCTGGGTTCCTCTTTGAGATATAAGTGAAAAGCCTGAGTGTAGGCGTAGAGTAATTCCTCATACCTGATTTTAATGGCATTTGACATGTTCTCAAGTGGTTTTGGAAAGAGACAGTGTATGCATGTTGGGTCAAAGAGCTATTTGCCTAAGCACCTAACATACGATTCAGACTTGCCAAGTATCAAAAAGACTAGTTGAAAAAAAGAGAGATTCCTATATGGATAATTAGGGGAACTAGGACTACTACCTCCCTATACAGAGAGTCCCTAATTGATGTACACCAAACCTTAAACCACTAAATAATGTTGATGTCGTTACTCTTAGTATGAAGCACGGTTGTCCCCTTTGGTCACCATGGTGGGAGAATTGGATCTAGTACCTCACTTCGAAAGTTGACTACTCACTCATGGTGAGTCTTGAATACGCCATAAAATAGAAGAAAGGCTGAACAATAGAAGGGTGTGCTAAAAGCTTTATTAAAAGAAAAACAATTCCCAAAATTACAACTAATAACTATTTTATATCAAAAGAAAGTTCCTTTTACTTTGATCCTTCTTGTCTACATTTATAATGCATCTCTGAAGAAGTTATCGTGCCCAAAGAACAATTAATTTCATAATACAAATCAAATTTTGAAGATTGGAACTCAAAAAACATGTTATTTTTCTATATGTATATACTCTTTATATAGGTATTGATATGAAATTTCACCCTATCTGAAGTTAATGAGAAAATCACAGATTCTGGCCACTTAAGTGAGGAGACGGTGTAAAATTTCACATTGACTACGAAGTCATTGAGAAATCACGTTGTTGTAGGGAAAAATCCTCTATAATGGCTTCGATTCCTCCATCTTCTTGCACGATCATTTCTTCATGGTCCCAACTCAATTGAATTGTTTCCACGGGCTTCAAGCTCATGCAATAGATATGAGATTTCCTCATTGCTTTGACCTCGTGGATTCAAAGATCCATAAAAGCGCAAAGGTCATTATGCATACCTATACTCAATAAAAACATTATTAATGGGTTTTGAGGCTAACAACGCACAATGTCATAACATATGATTTTCCAATACACAGACGTTTTAAAATTTAGCCCAAGTATGTAAAAGCCCTTTTGGTTGATTATCACCTATAGCGCATGGCAGCATACTAGGTTACCTATTTGTGTGTTTCAAGAATCACGTCTTTCCACATGGGATTGTTAGGAGCCTAGACTCATTGTTTTTGGTGGGGTTTGGCATTTCATGTATTTTGTAAAAACTCATTGCATTTATGTTATTACATGCACATTTTGACATTTGCCATTATCACGGTATTTTGTGTCATTTGATGAGATGAATGACATAATGATGTTTCCATTCCATTGAATCAAGACTCTTGTCATTAAAATAAGCTCTTTTATTAGTAGTGCCCTAATTATGTATGATTTATGCATCCTCGATTATTGGCGATTATATATGATTTGTTTTTATTATGTAAATCTATTGTAAAATCATTTGATTTATGATTATGTCATCCAAGTGGAAGAATGTTATATTAACATTATTAACTATGGACTAATCATAATCATGTGACAATTTTATTATGTAATTGTGTATGTTAATTATAGGTCATTTATGGGATGATTTAATATTAACCCAGCTACGATACATGGCTTATCTTCTTCCTTGCTTTGGTCGACCCGGTGGATCCAAAGTCGATTCCCTTGTGGTCTTATATAAATAAATAGAGCCACACAAAATTCTTGGGTATATTGTGAGATACATGAAAGAAATAGAAGGAAAGAGTCATCTAAACCCCTAGCTCTTCTTTTGATCTTGTCCATTGTAGATTTCGAGACAAATGGCAGCAAATAGTGTATCCATATCGGGTTTTTTATACACTATGAGTTGATATGCTTCTTCGTGCGATTAAAGTTATTATTTTTAATACATTTATTGGGTTTTTTTATTGTTAATCAATTGTTTTTGAATTAATAAATGCTTTCGTTTCTACAAATAATCAATCATTTTATTTATACAAAAATACTTTTAATTAAACATTTTTACTCTTAATCTAATACCTTCATGCACTACCCATCATCTGCATCTTATAAATACTTGAATTCAACAAGTTTTTTCAATTTTAGGGAACGAAGGTAGTAAGGGGGTGAGAAGCCAACAAGATCATTACTATCTTCACTTCTAGTTGAGCTTGGGGACTCATTGTCATTGGATTCAAACAATTCGCATTAAATATTTATTTATTTATTTAATTTGATGGGGGTAATTTGCAACAAAATATTCTTTATAACAAGAGTTCAAACATTCAACTTCTGATTTAAAGGAGCTCTTTTTCTTAATTTTTCTTGGAGAAATATTTGTTCCCTTTCTTTGAGTCATTTTATTTTCATAAAAACTTACGATTTTTATTTTTTAATACATATTAGAATTTATAATTGAACAAAAAATATATATATTATCATCATCAAATTCATTATTATCTTTTGATTCTTGATATCTCCTTAGAACAAAGTAATCTCATAGATTCGATAAATGTCAAATATGATGAAGACATAATCAACCAATTTAATTTTGAAATTGTGAAACACAATATTCGCATTAAACCCAAATCCTACAAGCATGAGCTTTTAGGTGAGTTGGTTACTTAATATGGTATGAGAGCTTGGTCTAGCATGAGGTCATGTATTTGAGACCTCATGCCTCTCTCAATTTGAATATTTAATTATTGTTTGTGTATTTGAAGTCCATAACGAGACCCGTTTAGTTTGTTTACTCTCCACGTGCGGGTATGGGATGCAAGCGTTTGAAATACGAAAGGAGCCAATATTAAATTAAAATCATCTTATTCAAAATTATAATTAACTTTCCTTAGACTTGAAGGGCTTTTGAACAACATTTTAAACTTATTGTTATTATTTTTATTGCATAACATCTAAAAAAATATCAAAATCTAAATACGAACACATCTTCAAAGCATCGAGAGCTCTTGTTTCATATAAGGTTGCATTGGCCTTTGAACTCGAGGTCTCGAGATAGCAGTTCCGTGATAGTAGCATGGCCTCCTCCCAGTATCCACTAGTTTTGGCAGCCTTCTTAGTAGGGATCTCATTTTCTTATCCATAGATATTCTAGTAAAGAACATTGGCCCGCATTCTTGACCGAGGCTTCTCGAGGCATTCATCCAAATAATGGCGTAATTCTAATGGAATAATGTCTTCGCCATTGTCAGAAGAGGGTTCCAATGCAAGGTCGAAGTCTTGTTCACTGGTGCGGAATGCTTGAGTAGGTGATGACAAGAAAACCCCACCAGCTAAGAGAAAGAATGCCATGATAGAGACCTTGAAGAAACTTGCCATAATCAATGTTTAGTAATAGTAACTATGTCTATATTTATTGGAAAGTATGTCTCTTTTGATGGAGATAATTAGATGAAGTAAAAGATTTATATAGATGTCTTGTGTGAAAAGAAATAAATAAAATTGAAAGCTAGCTATTAAATGGAGTGATTTATACATTAATTTGGTGCATAAATTGTAAAACTAATCACTGATCTATATGAAATTCATTTTCAAATTAATAACTAGTAAATATTTACCTCCCTCATTGATTACATCTTCTATTAAAATCAACTCTTATTAATTTACTTTCAGTGTATGCTCTTATTAGATTACCTCTTTGGAATTTGTAATGAAAAGGAAAATAAAAATCTCCCCACAGTGTTCATATCTATTGAAACAGAATCATTGATTTGGTCAACTAGGACATGTTGCATTCTCAGTGATTATAAAGAGCGGATATGATTTTAAAATATCATATAGGTATAAGAGATTTTTATTTTTTATTTTTTTTCATAAATATATGAATATATATTCACCTTTCAAGAATATTCAAAGCATAGACATCATACATGAAACACTTATGCATAAAGTGTCATGATGAATGAACTTACTACTTTATTGCTTTCCATATTTAATATTGAACAACACATAAAGTTGGTTGACTAAGGCTTACTTATAAAATATACACGCATAAAGGTATCTCTCACTATATATATATATATATATATATATATATATATATATATATATATATATAGAATAAGAAAAAAACAATTTATACTCTTATGCTAAGCTCTTTTTCTATAAATAAAATTGTAATTCATCTTCACCACTACTCCCATACAATGGAGTTGTAATTTAGTCCCCTTTCAAAATATCATTCTAATCTAAGCTCTTTCTTTTTTCTTTTCTTTTTTCCATCCATTAATGGTAACATCTTAAATATTCAATCCTTAAAGTCTAGGGTTGTGTTTAGATCTGAATACTATAAAGTTTTTCCATCAATTAATGGTAACTATCATATATATTCTAAAGTCTAGTTTGTAATTTTAGTCTTGGAATGCTAAGGATAAAAATGTTATAGAAAATGATTTCTCTATATTTTATTGTGTAATAAAAATTAAAAAAAAATCAAATATTAATAAATTCATTAGAAACTTAATTTGTTTTGATAAAAGTATAATAATATATGTTAGGTTAAACTTTATTTTATTTTTCTTCATTTTTTTATTTTCCTCTTTGTATTTATTTTCCTTGCATTTTCCCTCATATTTTCTAATTACCACCGGAAACTGTAAAGATCACCTATGCACAAATTGTAACACGTCAACATCTTTTTTGTTATTTCAAGTACATCCTTCTCATGGATCCATTAATCCATTAATGCTTTTGGTGAAATTTATTGGGTGTGAGAGGCTTTTGATACTAGTTTGTTCAAGTAATAAGGCTTTCTAAGGGAAACATGTTACAAAATAGATGAATTAAAGAAATTAAAATTTTATTTAATTGCACTATTTTCTTTTTCATATGTAATATAATCTATTATTTGTAAAATCTTAAAAATAAATAAAATAAAAATACCTAAGATCAATCAAAAGAAACATTTTTTTATTGGCATCAATGGTCGTCCATAGTTTCTATGATATGAATCATGGAAAAAATTTATTTTTTAATTCGATTGACATTAATGGGAGGAGTAAGAGATATCGATTTCTAGAAATCATTGTTTTTATTTTTTTAATTTTTTGTTAGATTATTATATATGGCAATTGTATATTTTCCATTTTTAGATTTGTATATCTTAGCTTATAAACTTTTCGCCTTGTACATGTAATATACTTTGATATATCTGAAGATTTCGAGTATTTCTTAATGGTATCGGGCGGGTTCTCGATATTTTCTTCTCTTAAAGCTACTCTCCCGCAGTCACAGGCATTCTGATCCTTTGTATAGCTCATTTCGGTGAACACCCCTTTGTTTGCTCTTTATTTCCTACCTTCCGCAAAGCCTCAAACTGAAGTTACGAGGCCATTGAGTAGATCTTGTCAAGACGATCATGCTAGTGTCTGGCCGAGTGGCGAGAAACACTCCGCCGTCGCATGCCCTTTAGAAGTCCTCGATTTTTCCCACGTGCCACCTATTCCAGAGCGTGTCAGATCCACGCCCGGCATGAACTTCATGCATCTTCAACTTGTAGGGCTTACATCAGCGCCAAATCAGCATCTACACCCGACCCGCGCCTGCAACCCGCTACCGGCACCAGCACCCGCGATCCACGACCGTTGACTGTGCCACGTCAGCATTGTTGATCGTTAACAGAAAATTTAACCAGGCGCATTCTAACTTATTTTCACGTCCCCAGCTCATTTTGTTGCTCTATTTTCCGCACAGATTTAGATATGTCAGGTGATGAGATTTCTCGTCCTATTCATGTTATTTTTTATGGAAATAATTTTGCTCAGTGGTCTCAAGCCATGCATAGTTATCTTAAAGGCCGCAAGCTGTGGCTTTACGTCTCTAGTCACCGTCCTATTCCAAAAAGTGAATGAAAAGAACTTAATACACTATCTTAGCATTTGGATTGAGAAGTTGGGAAAGTGCTAATCATCATATCATCACTTGGTTTAAGTAATACATCTATTTCATCCATTGTTGATGAGTTTGGCAATATGATGTTGCGAAGAAGTTTAGGACTTACTTGTTACTAGGTATGCTGAACCGAGTGGTGCTTACAACTTCATGCTCACACGAAAACTTTATCATATTCGTCAAGAACCAGGTAAGCAGATTACTTTGTATCACAACCGTGAACAAGGACGACTGTTTCACTGAGGCCAAATTGGTTTATGTTCACCGTGAACAAGGACGATTGTTTCAGTTTCTAATGGGGCTTCGTGATGAGTTTGAATAAGCTAGAAGTCATATTCTACATCAAAATCCTTTACCAACAGTCTCACAAGCTATTCATAAGTTAGTTGATGATGAGACACGTCGTCAAACTGATCCCATTTATACTTAGACCGTTTCACTCTCAGTAGATTTAATTGCCTCCTTTGCTACTTTGTTTTTCCCTTTACGAGGTTCATCTACCTATGTTTCCAAAGCGAGGGAATAATGTCACAAAAACATAACAATGAGAAGCCTCTTCTTATCTCTGATTTTAGCAGAACAAAGGTCGTGCATTGAAGCTGTTACTCGTCGCGTATTCTTGAACGTTCTTGCGCCTTGTTTCGATCCCGAATTATCAGCTATGGAATCTTATTCCAAGTCTGGTCCTACCTCATATCTCTCTATGGCAAATCTACAGGATATGGTTAATCAAGTTCATCTTCCATCTTCCAATGCATCAACGCTCTCTTTCGATATCAAGTACTTCTCTACATGGCTTCTTAGTGCATTTCTTTGCAATCATATGACTTCTTCTTGATGTTATCTCTTCACACACTTCCACTTCTCTCCCTATTATATATACTACAAATGGTTCTCCTATGCATGTCTCTCGTCTTGTGATGTCTACACACCGGCCTTGTCCCAATTTCCAATGTTTATCGGATTCCCACACAACTCCTCATAATCTTCTATCTATTGGGCTGACTCACTTGAACTTGGTTTTTCTTTAACCTTTCTTCTACTAATTGTGGTTATACGAGTTCATAAACGGGACGAATTGTTGGACCGCTCGTAAGGTTAAGTATTTAGGCTCGTCTTTTATTCATCTGCCTTATCAATCTCTTTGCTTCTCTTGTCTTAGGACAAAGCACCTCTTCTCTTACTTTATAGCATTCTACATGTGGTCATGCATCTATCTCTAGGTTTAAACAACTAGTTTCTAGGGTTTGTTAGACTCAAATTTCAAATAAGGTTTGATTATATGCCTTATAATTTAGCCGAACAAAGCGCTACCATTTAATAACAGTGTTTCTCATGTTCTCTCTCCTTTTGATACTTTATTCATTACGTGTGGGCCTTCTCCCATTACTACTCAAGGTGGGTCACGTTATTTTGTTATTTTGTGGATGATTTTCCCGATATACTTGGATTTATCTCTTCAATCTAAACTTTATCAAATATGTTGTGACTTTGCAAAAATAATTTGACAGTTTTCTAAACCTATCAAACTTTTCAGATCTGATAATTCCCAATAATATAAAGCCAATGAATTTACTTCTATTATACATTAATTTGGTATTGTTCATCATTTCTCTTATGCTGGCACTTCGGCCAAAATATGGTAGGCTTGGCTGGCCGTCATATTCTTGATGTTGTTCGTGCTCTTACTATTGCATTTCTCCTTCTCATTTTGGGGGAAGTTGCTCACTTAGATTTACACCATCAATGGTGTCCTTCTCATTGTTAAGATCAAACTCCTTTTGATATGTTGTTTGGTTCTTCTCCCTCTTATGACTTACTTAGAGTCTTTGGATGTATGTTTGTTCTTCTTGGATCCTTAGTAACAAACTTGATCTCGTTCTCGTTTGTGTTGTTTTCTTGGGTATGGAATTGGTCAAAAAGGTTATAGGTGTTATGATCCCATTAGCAAACGTCTTCGTGTTTCTCGGCATGTGGTCTTTTAGGAACACAAAATGTTTTACCAACTACCTCATGTTCCTGTTTCACCTATTTCCTCTATCGATCTCTCCACGACCTTTTCCACTAAGTCTCCTTCTATATCTAAGCATCCCCCTTGGTATTTGGGTTCCATACATTTCTAATGTCCTTCTCATGCATCTGATCCTCCACTTTGATCATCCACGTGCCCACTAATACTAATCCAGCTGTGGATCCTGTCGGTCCTTATGACTCTCATGCACTTCGTTGTTCCCATCGGGTAACTACTCTTCCTTCTCACCTTCGTTACTTCCATTGGTTTTCTGCTCTTGCCTATTTCCAAGAACCTCGGACTTTTCGTGAGGCTTCCTCTAACCCTTTATGGCAGCAAGCTATGAAATAAGAGTTAGATGCACTACATAAGACTGGAACATGGGATCTGGTTGAGCTTCCCTCTGGAAAATCTGCTATCGGTTGTAAATGGGTTTATAAGATCAAAACTCGGTCAGATGGTATTGTTGATTGCTATAAGGCTCGCCTTATTGCCAGGGTTTTACTTAGGAGTATGGGATTGATTATGAGGAGACTTTTGCTCAAGTGGCTCGACTTTCTTCTATCAGGACTCTTATTTCCATTTATGTGGCTCGCAAATGGTCGCTCTTTCAGATGGATGTCAAAAATGCTTTTCTTAATGGTGAACTCTGATAGGAAGTCTATATGAAACCTCCTCCTGATTATTCTCACCCTCCGGGGTTCCCTCACAGAGTATGTCGACTACAACAGGCACTTTATGGTCTTAAACAAGCTCCTCGAGCATGGTTTGCATAGTTCAGTTCTACTATTTCTTAGCATGGTTTTTCAGGAAGTTCTTTTGATACAACTCTTTTTCTGAGACGGTATGATCATGGTATTACTATTCTACTCTTGTATGTCGATGATATGAATATAACAGAGGATGCTATGTAGGGTATTCAAGATCTAAAGCACTTTCTTGGTCGTCAATTTGAAATGAAAGATCTCGGCCCTTTTAATTACTTTCTTAGTCTAGAAGTTTCTTCTTTTGAAGATGGTTATTATCTTACTTAGGCCAAGTATCTTAGATCGATTTCTCGAGCGGTATCGCGATACTTAGTCGTCGACACACCTATTAAGTATAACTGTCGCCTCAATTCTCATGATGGCGAATCACCATCGATGCTACTCTCTGACGACATTAGGAGTGTGGACCACCAGATCCACGAGATTGTATGACTACTTTAAATGAAAGGAAGCGTGGAGTTGATTTCGAGTTTTGGAGAAAGTCGATCCTCGAGGAGGACAGTTTTTCTTTGGAGTAGCCACTTACTTTTTGTTGTTATTTTATATAGGGGAAAACCAAGTAAGAACAAAAAACCCCAATGACTCCAGTATGGAAAAAGCGGTTTGCGAAAACTAGATTTTAGATTAGGAGGTCGGATTACCTATCGGGAGGTACCTCATATGAGGTAGCACCCCTCTAGGCATGGAACTTGGTCTCTACTAGTGAATTGGGTATGTAGAGACATATGGGTCTGAATCCGAAAAAGTCTCCTAGGATAAACACACAACTTAGATCAGACCCGACCTAATTGGTATCTAGCATGCTTAAAAACAACTCAACGAAAGGGCAAATAGCGTGTACACCGTGGTCTGGCCTGCAGCTACATCAAAGGTTAGTCAACAAACGTAGCAAGCATGCATGACACCTAAACACAAAGCATCCATGTGAAATTCATTACCCTGACATTAAAGCCACATGCACGTAGTTTCTGCCCAGCCATTGCGTAAGAGGTCGGTCAAAGGCTCAAATGCATCACAAATGTCAAAAATCCGAAACACCATGTACGCATATGAATACAAATACCAATGCCTAAGCATGTACTAGGGTCCCTAGCCATGCACAGCGGGAATGAATGGAAAATAATACATCATACATCATGTATTTAAAACCAAATATTGGATCCCGTACGAAAGAAGACGGGCTGAAAGGAGGTAAGTGGTTTGCTTACTTTAGCACACATTCCTTTAAAATCCCACAAACCAAACCATACTTACCAATCCCACATTTCCCACTACCCCACTTTGTTCAAACCGAAACTGAACTCAGACCCTAAAGGCAGCCTACAGGTTCCTTAGAAACGACTAAAACACGCCGTGATAGATTCGAGACTGAAACATGCTAAAATAGAGGGCTGCCATGAGCTGTCTTGCACAACCGGTTGAATCGGTTCTCAACAAGTCCAAACGATTGAGAAAAATTCTGAACCTTTGTCAGAAAATTCCTCACAGAGTCAGGAATCCAACAAAACAAAAGGAATGCGATTCCGATTTCAAATGACCAAGAACTAACCCAAACAAAGAAAAGTACCCAAACTATCATTATGGAAAACCTAACCCAATGAACCGGCTGATTTGGTTTCTCAATCCAGTCAGATAGTTCCCGAAAAAGATTTAAAATTCAGAACCTTCCTTACAAAGTCAGGAATTCAAAAAGACAAACAGAGTGCAATTCCGACTCCGAATGACCAAGAATCAACACAAATAACCAAACTACCCAAACTGCCGTTCTTGCAAACCTAACCTAAATGAACCGACTGATCTGGTTTCCCAACCAGTCCATCTCGTTGAGAGAGGCTCTTAAAATTTTCCAGAACCTTCTTAAAAGAGTCAGGAATCTAACAAAACAAACGGTGATCGATTCTCAGTTCGGATGAGTGAGAACCAACCAAAACAAACAAAACTACCCAAACTGCCGTTCCTGCAAACCTAACCTAATGAACAGACTGATCTGGTTTCCAACCAGTCCATCCCGTTGAGAGAGGCTCTCAAAAATTTTCAGAACCTTCCTAAGATTCCAGAAATCTAAAATAAACGGTGTCGATTCTCAGCTCGAATGAGTGAGAACCAACCAAAACCAACCAAACTACCCAAACTGCAGTTCCTGCAAACCTAACCTAATGAACCGACTGATCTGGTTTCCCAACCAGTCCATCTCATTGAGAGAGGCTCTCAAAATTTTCCAGAACCTTCCTAAAAGATTCAGGAATCTAAAAAAGCAAACGGTGATCGATTCTCAGCTCGGATGAGTGAGAACCAACCAAAACAAACCAAACTACCCAAACTGCCTTTCCTGCAAACCTAACCTAAATGAACCGACTGATCTGGTTTCCCAACCAGTCCATCTCGTTGAAGGAGCTCACAAAATTTTTCCAGAACCTTCCTAAAAGATTCTGGAATCTAACAAAATAAACGGTGATCGATTCTCAGCTCGGATGAGTGAGAACCAATCAAAACAAACCGTTGTTCTCTAAAACCTAGACTGCCCAGCAGAAACTGTTGAACCGGCTCTCACGTATGAGCGTGAAAACCGGCTCAAATGGTTGAGGAGAAACCTCAAATTTGATCAGAATGTCTCTTAAGAATAGAGTGGAGCCAGGGTCTATTTCTTACATCTTCCGCAACGCAGAAAGAAACCAAGCTAAGCATCCAAGCGGAATGAAAGCGTGCGTTTGAGCGAAGTGTCCCTTCAAGGTCCCTTCCACTTTGATCTTTCTCTCCCTTTTATGCTGATTCCCCACCTCAGCTTCCTGAGCCTACCTGGTGTTTCCACCTTCAAGCTTTGAAAAGAGCCCAATCAGTCTCGGAAACAGATTCCCCATTAACTCCTCTCCTGTTTTTTATTACAAGCTGAATATCTTAAGTTTTCAGCTTGCTTCACCACCAAGTATCCACATGGATTCATGGTGGGCTGCATGTAACCTAAGCCAAGGCCCAAAATGGACCCACAATATTTCCCAAGGTCGAGCTGGAGCTTATGGGCCCTTAACCATATAGGTTTGGGCTCCAGCCAACAAAAACAGCTCCACACAGTGGCGACTAACGGTTGAATAATATGCCAACTAGTCAGGCGGTTGAGAAAAGTGTAAATTTTTACAGAATGTTCCCTGAAGAATAAAGGGCCAAAAAAAAAAAACGTTGAACCATTCCAAGTCCGGATGAGGGAGATATGATCGAAACAAGGAGGAGTGCTCACCAAAATCACCCAAAAAAACAATGTTGTATACGTATTGCCCTGATGAACCAGTCAAACCGATTAGTCAAACGGTTGAAAAAAATTATGAATTTTTAACAGAAACCTCCTTAGCGAATAAGGAATCAAACAAAACAAATAGTAAACGATTCTGAGTTTGGACCAAGGAGATACGATAGAAACAAGCTCAAGTGCTCCGAATTTGACATACTCTAATAAACTTTGATTGAGCTAAAACCTCGAGGAGGCCCCACTTGCTTCCTATAGCACGATGCCAATAACTAAAAAACATAAGCCATGACACTCTAAAGTGAACTATATACGCACTTTCAGTGGACCCACATACAGGCCACGGAGCTCGAGGAAGCAGACTAAACCTAAAGGGCCTAATGGTGTTATATGAGCGATGGTGAAATTCATGACACCCATAGGATAAATGCAAGTGTTGAGGGGCAAAATTGAGGGTCTACAGGGAGTCTAATCTATCTCACTGTTACTCGCCCTGATATTTCCTATGCAGTTCATGTAGTTAGTCAGTTTATGGCAGCCCTTAGATCTTCTCATTATGTTGTTGTTCTCAGGATTCTTCGATATCTAAAAGGAACCATATTTGATGGTCTTCATTTTCTTCCATTCCTCATTAACTCTTGAGCATATTCGGATCGCGAGATTAGGCGGAGTGATCACGATCGTCGATCTACTACGAGGATATTGTTTTCTTACGGTGATTCTCTTATCTCTTAAGAAGCACTTAAACAACCGATTGTTGCTCGTTACATCTCACGACGAGAATATAGGCATTGGCATTTTCTGGTGAACTTATTTTGTTATGTTGGTTACTGCAAGATCTTGGTGTTGATTGTTCCACTGCAACTAAATTTCACCGTGATAATCGAAGTGCTATTCAAATTGCTCATATTGATGTCTTCCATGAACATACGAAACATATTGAGATTGATTGTCCATTTCATTGATCATAAATCTACTTGAATTTACCTCACACTTTAGTGTTTTCTCGGGATCAGTTAGGCGATATCTTGCAAACCCGCCTCTAGGAACTTTTGAAATTTAGCTTCCAAACTCAAAATGGTTTCTCTTAAACCATCATGAGTTTGAGGGGATGTTAGATTATTATATATGGCAATTGTATATTTTTCATTTTAAGATTTGTATATTTAGCTTATAAACGTCGTCGTTATTACATGTAATATACTTTTGATATATACAAGACTGATCTTTCTTGAAAGTGGATATATTATTTCAAGCTCGGCCTTAGTATTTGCGTAATACATCCCAAAGGAAATAAGGAGGTTGGGAAATCCACCTCAAGTCGGATATAGAGCCATTTGCCTTAGCGAGAAACACGTAATAGCTGCGTGGTTCGCTGATTGTTTAACAACCACTAAGGCGGTTAGACAACTCACTAAGGAGGATCTTGCCACAATCTTGTAGGACTAATCCCACACTAGATAAATCTGGTTTCAGTCCTTAATAGATGTTACCATGAGAGGCAATCAGGCTTCGATGATAACATTCACGAAGTTATTTTCCTTAATACATTCGGCGTCTCTCTACGGGTTGAGGTCTCATCCCACGAGCAAGTGCAATATTCCTTGGAATCTTCAGCTTTCCCCATTACCATTTCACCTTTAGCATTTCGAAGGAGCGACCAGTACTCAATCTGGGGCTATGTTGGAATAATGCATGATGTTGCACTTTAGAAATTGAGGAGGTGGCCTAATCCACTTACCTCTACATTTATTGGAAGTTGATTCGAGTAGAAATTCCATGCTACTTGTCTTTATGCCGTGTAAAAGTATTTGGGGCGAGAAAAAACTACTGCCAATTCCATAATTGACTTACTGATAGCGTCTCACAAACATGGTTATTCATGTTGGTTCAGTTAATCGGCCGCAGTCTGGCCAAGCTTCATATACTCGACCCTGCCGTAGCTTACATAATGTGGCCACCCTCAGCAAAATTTGATGGGCAATTATTCAATCCGGCCCATATCCTCCTCGATCATGTTTAATATTTGAATGACCTGCCAGCGCGTATGAAGCGGCCTTACGTAAGCTCACGAAAAAATGGATAACTTCTTGAACATAAACAATGAAGTTGAGCTTTATAAAGCCATGACTCCTTCCCGGATACTCTCACTTTGTGTCAGGGTACCAATTCTCCATCTAGGTCCTTATGTATTAAGCGGTTCTTGTCACGGGCTTCTCCATATGAAACTAGAAGTTATCTTTATTCGCTCAGTGAAACATGAGTGGAAAATTTTTCGACTTTATACAATCGTGCGACTAGGGTCGGGTTTTTGTAGGATGCGCCAACCTTTGTTTAGCCACTAAGATATATTAGTTCATGCGATTTAGAACCAGGCCACCTTCGGTTGTGCTTCTGAGAGCACTCCGAGATGTCAGTGAGCTCCTTTCTATCTTCACGGAAAGACTTAGGAATGAAAGACACTCATTATATAGTAGGTATTGCTTGGACCACTTTGTTTTCGAATCAAATTTCCTTTCCATCTCGGGAAAGTATTTTTCTATTCCATCCTCTAATTAAATTTCAAATCTTATTCTTAATATAATTAAAAGCGGAGTGATTTGTTTCGTCCAGCTATGGCGGGTAGGCGGATATCCATGATCATGCAAAAAGCAAATGGGATATAGTGGGAGTCCCCCTTGATATTTTATGTCCCTGTATAAGACCTCAAGTTTCCGAATCATGAATTAGGGCTAAAGAGACCTTCCGCCTGAATCGGGAAACAAATATGGAGAATAGGATTACCTTGCCAAAGTCCTTGTTAGGGATGTTGATGTTTGATAAAATGCTAAATAGAAAACAAACCTTGGAAGTTTTCGGAGAACTTCTTGTCTAGTAATTTGAAGCACCTTGTTATACACAATAGGAATGTTCTAGAACATATTGAATCTGAGAATACTTGAGAAACTGGAGTTAGCTCTGTTTCTTTGGCTTGGACATCTCACTTTGAAGTTAACATGTAGATGCGTATGCATCGACAGGCCCCACTCGAGCTTAGCATAGAGAATAATTCATGAAGTAGCTTGTGACCTGGCTATCTGAATCGTTCCATAGGTACTGCCTTGGTGAGTAAATCTGCAGGTTGAGATTCAGTGGGAACATAGCGCACCACAAGCTTGTGATCGAAGCCTGTTGAATAAAATACATCTATCTCTTTATATTTTGTTATGGCATGACAGAGTTACATGCTAAAGCAGGCCCAAGATTGTCACTCAAATAATAGATGTTTGAAAAGATTAACACCAATTTCAGTCAAGATGTTTTGAATCCAAAAACCAAGTCATACATTGCACTAGATAAAGCCTGTGTCGGCCTAGTGCTGGATTTGCCCTTACCTTTTGTTTTATGGAACTCCATGCTATAAGATTGCCTCGAAAAATGCACCACTCACAACTTTCCTATCATCGAGTTGCTTGCCAGTCTACATCGGTATCCCTCGGGAACCCGAAAGGAGCTAGTTTAAGAACAAGTATGACAAGTGCCTTTTACATATACGAGAATATAACACAAAGGCGAGCAACGATGGGAGCTTATAAAATTGGCTTAACTTGTTAAGCTAAAAATGCCAAATCTGGACATCATCATCAAATTATTGGAGGCACAGTGGTGTTTCTATATAGAAGGTTGAGAAAAAGAGTTCATATACGTGGTAGGAAGTTGTTGTAAGCACATAGGTGTAAGACATGGTTTGCTTGACCATGTTGTTTTTTGTAACAAATTCTGCTGACATACTTTGATTGACTCGTACGGACGAAAAGTTTGAATTACCTCAGTAAGAAAATGGTATTATTGAGAATAAAGTGTCTTGAGTGCAAACTAAATTTGCATATCTTTAATAATTTGTTGCACATCATCTTGACTCGCGATAATAAGACACTACAACAAGAATTTGGTCTATAGCCACATTACTAAGGCCGTTTTTGTAAACATCATACTTGATATAAACGACATTTTAGCAAGCGATTCCATAAAATGTTGTATCTAAAACTTTAGTGATAATTGTTGCGATAATTTAACAAATTATGCACTAGAGCAAATATTAGCGACATCTTCTACGACATTTTAACAAACATTGTTATGTTTGTGACATATAACCAACAATTAAATAAATTGTAGCTATAAATTTATTTGTGCCAACGTTTTTAGCAATACATATTTATATGTCGATAATTTGTTACGACATTTCAATGATGTTTTATAAAGCGTTACTCTAGATTTATATTTTGCGATGTGTATGATTACTTTTTATCAAAATGTTGCAATAGAAAAAAATGTTAGTGACATTGCTTCATGCTTGATTAACAAACATTGCTATGTTTTTGTGACATATAACCCATAATTAAACAAAATGTAGCTACAAATATATTTGTGCCAACGTTTTTAGCGATACTTGTATATATGTCGATAATTCATTACAACATTTAAATGTCATTTTATAAATCGTAGCTATAGACCTAGACTTTGCGACACATATGGTGACTTTTCGACAATATATTGCAACAAAGATAATGTTAGTGACATTACTTGTGGTAATTTAACAAACATTGCTAAAAATATATCATAAATGTATTAGTTCAAATGTGAATTATTTATTTTACTAAAACAGAATGGTCTTAATGCACAAAAAATAATATTAAGTTAGTATATGTTAATTTTTTTAAATATATATCAGATTAATTTTAATACCTCACTAAATAACTGTATTATATTGTCAAATAATTTATATGATTAAAGAAGTTGGGCTCGAGTGGAATGAGAGTAAGAGAGATAGAGGCGTAGCGAGAAGGTATAGTTCAATTATGTGATGATCTCAAGACCACTACCAAAACATGCTTAGAGTCACAAATTAATAATTTTAATTATTTAAATTAATTAAAAGGAAATATCAAAAAATTATCTCATGAGTAAAAATTGTTGAAATTAATTATTAAAAATAATTAAATTTTATTAAAAATATAATAAAACACTTTTAACAAAAAAATGTTTTGAAATTTTAAATACCTACCTTAATTAAGTTTATAAAATATTTGTTTATGTATTTTGTTATTATTTTATCAAATTTTAAGTGTTTAAAATATTTTCATGAATTTTGATTTTAGACCATTTATATTTTCTGGATATTTTTAAAAATATCCATTAAGATATTTATGATATTTTTATATTTCCTTTTTTGATGACTCTGTCAAATCAAAATATATTTTGATCATTATTTGCATTTAGAACAATATAATTGATTTGAGTTTAAAAAAAACAAATTATATAACTGATTTGAGTATTGTGAGATGTTCCGTGTTCAATAAATAAAGCTTTAATTGTTTTTAATAAGTTTTGAAAGCTTAATCCCACTTTACAATATAGTAAACTGTATCTCTATTAAGACTCGAGCTACTCAAATCTCTTTCGTATCTTGCCTTTAAGGCTTTAACTTGGTGAATGACATCTGAACAATTGTTTTTAATAGTTCAATAAATAGATTTTAATCTAATTAAAAATAAAATAAAAATTATTTTGTTTTACTTTAAAATAAATATAAAGAAAAATAATTTATTAAAATTCAAAATAAAATTAATATTCAGTTTTAGAAATTTTTTTAATTTAAAAAATAACAAATTAAAATATTCTTTTCTTTAAAAAAGAATATTTTTTATTTTGTTACAAACTTCAATTTAAAATTTTAAAAATTAAATAAATAAATATCTTTTAGTTTTAAAATCGGGAGTTCAGTCTTTATTTTTTTGTTAAAATTTATTTTTAATTATCTGTTTTATGGCTTAGAGAGAGAGGGAGACTGCAGATGAGAAAGAGTAAGAGAGAGATGGAAGGAGGAAGTTGGGCTCCGTGAAATGAGAGAGTGAGAGAGATAGGCATAACAGAAAGATAGGATTCAATTATGTATTGATCTACGAAGACTCTCACACACCAAAACATGTTTAGAGATCACAAATTAATAATTTTAATTATTTAAATAAATTAAAGGAAATATCAAAAAGTTATCCCACTTGAGTAAAAATTATTGAAATAAAATATTAAAAATAATTAAAATTTTATTTAAAATATAATAAAACACTTTTACAAAAAAACACTTTTAACAAAAAACGTTTTTTTAAAATTTTTAAAATACCTTAATTAAGTTTACAAAATATTTTATATGTATTTTGTTATTATTTTATCAAATTTTAAGTGTTTAAAATATTTTCATGAATTTTGATTTTTGAACCATTTATATTTTATGGATATTTTAAAAATATCCATTAAGATATTTATGATATTTTTTTTATATTTCCTTTTTTGATATTTCTGTCAAATCAAAATATATTTTTCCATATTTTGATCATTATTTATATGTTTAAAACAATATAATTGATTTGGGTTTTAAAAAAAAACAAACTATATAACTGATTTGAGTGATGTGAAATATTCACGTGTTCAACAAATAAAGCTTTAATTGTTTTTTAATAAGTTTTTTGAAAGCTTAATCACTTTTACAATATAGTAAATTGTCTATTATTTACAATATGTGCTATTATTTTCATTTCAATAACCTGAAATCTACTTTCCCTAAAAAATTATCTAAAAATATTATGTTTGGATAAAACAATTTATTTTATCCTTTTCTAATATTCTATTTTGAAAAAAGAGAATTATGTTATTTAAATTTCGTAATAAAACAAATCAAATATTTGAAGAATGACCCAAGAAATAGTATTAAATTTAAAAAGAAAAAAATCATAAAATATAAGTAAAAAAAAACCCACCTAACCTAAAATAATTTCTTTGGACATCATGATAATTCGAAAAAAAAAATATTTAAAAAATGGGGAGTTGGTAAATATTGTCATAGCTTTTCTGTAATGAAATAATATATTTTTCAAAGTTGTTGTACTATCATAATCACCGTTTTTATGAATGAGTATCAAAAATTAGGCGATTTTGCCTCGAAACAAAAATTGGCCGTTCTTTTCACTCAAAAAAATTTGGCCAAAAAAACTTTCCTTTTTTCCCTCCATCTGAATTTTACATTTATTAAAATTATAAATATATTTATAGTTCTGCCATAAACCTAACCTAGTATAGACGGCTGTTATTCCTCAATATTTTGTATTTTTCTCATCTGCAATTCACAAGGTTTGATTTCATAATTTTGTTTTTATTTTTTTATGTCGTATTAGATCAAAAGTTATTATTGTTTTCTAAACTATGATTATATGATTTTTTACAAGATGTTGAAGAGGATTAAAAACCTCAGAGACAATGATGCAACCAAGTATGAAAATATCGGTTTTTACGGATATATCGGTATTTAAATTTTACGGATATATCGGGTATATCGGGATATATCGATGGATATTTTTACATAAAATTTTCGATAATTAAAAATTATTCAAAATTTAAAAATATATTTAATCTACATATCATAATTATTTTGAAATTATAGGGAATGATAATATCAATTAGCTTTTAAAAAAAATAGTATATTTATATTTATTTATTAAAAAATTAAATTATTTTTATAAAAACATATCTAATCACATTTAATAAATAAATTGTTTATATAATTTATAAAAAATAATGGGTCAAAACTCTCAAGTTTTGTTAGAGTTTAAAACTATTATTTTGAAATCATAACAGTAAACTTTAATTTCAAAATGAAAAGTTATTAATTACTTAATATATTTAAATATTAACATTATTTATTTAAAAAACGATATTTATATTTGGAAATATATTTAGAATAATTATTTAAAAATTGATTTTCAACTATTTTAAAGGATTTAAGAATAAAATTTTAAGAACATTTTTCGTTTTTAAAATGTTTGATAACCTAAAATAAAATGAACATTTTTCCATAATTTCGTATATGGCCAATTACTGTATTTTTCTAGAGAACAAGGTGGAGAACTTATCTTCCACTCATTTTTTTATTTTTATTCTTTTTTTCCTTTTATCTCCTTCTTTCTTTTTTATTCTTTTTCTCTCTTTATTTCTCACCCTTTCTTCTTCCATACTCTATCTCCCCAGATTCCTTTCTTCTTAGCTCTCCTCCTTTCGCCCTTGAGATCTCGATCCCGAAAGTCTCTCTGTAAGCCTACCCAGCAGCCCAGCGTTGTTAGTGTCAAGCCTTTCTAGCGATGGCAACTCGAGACTCAGTAGGTCTTCTCACCTTCACCTTCAGTTCGAAACCTTCATACTCTTTTTTTCTATTTTATTTCTTCTTTTATTAAAATTTATGTTGAACTTTAATCTTTCCACCGGTTTTTGGTTGAATTTTGAATTTTGTTTGAAACACCAAATCTTCATTTATGTTTTGAAATTTTGGTGCCACTACTCGCGATATCGATATATCGCCTTCAAGCCGATATATATCGTCTATATATCTGACGATAAGTTCGAATTTTATCGATTTTTCCTTCAGCGATGGTGGTGATGTGTTTCGGTATTGAGTTGGCCATTCTAAATTCTCATCGACAACATATCGTCGACATATACGCGATTTTTAACCTTGGATGCGGCGTGCTGCAAGCTCATAAGAAGGAGTTGCGTGAATCTAATGAAAATTCTCATGAGTTGTCCGATCATGAAGAGGCGTAAGGATGCAAATGGTAAGTTCTCACTTATTCTTTAATTTTGTTATTTTGTTCTTCTTCAAATCTGTGAAACATGTCTACATCTACATACGCTATTTGTTATTCTTCTCCCAAATTATTTTTTAATTCGTATTAGGGGATGCAAATAATAAGTTCTTATTAATTATTTTGCTCTCTATAGGCTTTTAATAGAAACAGGGCTGACAAAATTTGACACAACAAGACAACACGGTTTTGGGTATGGGTTGAGTATAATGTTGACCATCCCAACATGTTTAATAAATGGGTTATATTTGTGTTGACACGCCTAGCACAATTTGACCAAGGTGTCGATTTAATTATTATGTGTTAACCTATTTAATATGTTATTTATGTTAAACAGATTATTAATTATAGTTCTATTAATTTAAATAATAAAAATTAATAAGCTGTTAAGCAATGGATGATTAATTATAATTCTTATTGTTTAAATAATCAAATTAAATGGGTCATATTAAATTTGTTGACACACTTCTTTCTGAATAATAAATATGAATTGGGTTTAGGTTAGCAAATATTGACACATTTTATTATTTGTGTGGGTTTGGGTTGGCGAATGTTGACGATCCATTGTGTCTGACATGAACCGTTACATCGACAAATTGCCACTATTATATATAATTTTTCATCTTTCATATTCTTTCTTGATTTTTTTGGGGCATCCTTTTATTAATAACAGGTCTTTTTTATATACAAACAATAAAAGTATATTGTTTCAACCACATTAAGCCTTTGTGTAAGTTTCGTTATAAAAGCATATTCTTTTTATTCTAATGTCTGTAAAATTAATTTTCGATAGAAACATGTTCTCATTATATTAATAGATGCATAACCATTTTTTTTATTATTGTGCCCCATAATAGAGATAAATTTGAAGGGGTAAGGACATGGGTACAAAAAATGCCACATGCTTAAGGACTATTTCATGCTTGAATTCAACGAGAGGTATTAATTTTTACTATCAAGAATTTTATTTTCTTTCCCTTTGAATTATTCTGATTTTGAAATGTTATTTATTTATTTGAAATTGAATTGAAGTGATGATTAATTTTGTGTTTACTATAGTTTAAAAAATGGGCGTCGACCAAACTGAATAAAGATCTTTTTGAAGTATCACAAGCATAAAGATGGATCGCATGTATCTTCGGAATCTGCAGCAACTTTAGTAAATTTATTTTTCTTACTCTTTGGTTAATTTGAATAATTCTAAATTCTTAGTTGATATTTGTATGTATTTAGATTGAATTCATTTTGTAGGAAAAATTGAACAACTGCTTGTCGTGAAGAGTGATAAAACTTGAAGCGAATAGGGCTATAGTTCCTTTTAAAAGAGAAGATCTGTTCTAAAGTCCTTAGTCGAGATAAAAATGGTCTTGTCAGAATGAGTTTCAAAATCAGTCCCAAAATGCTTGAAAGAGGCTAGTGAAGAGCGATGGGATAGTGACAGAGGAACTTGCACAACAAGTTGCAATTTAGTGACTCCGAATTAAAAAAATTATGAATATTGTTACTAGGCGTGATGGTGCTACAGTAGAAAGTTGCGATTTGAAAATACTTTGTACTTAATTTAATTTATAGTTTAATATTTTATTTTATTTTATTTAGATATTTGACTTATGTGTTGGATTAGGCATGCAAATAATGCCTTTGATATTATTTAAGAAAGCATAGCATTGTTTTATTTTTAATTTATATCGTTATGTAAACTTTTATTGATAAATTTAAATACTTAGTAATACTCTGACTCTACAAGTATACATATTTTATTGACAATTTCTGCTTTAATTAATATAAATATCCTTATAGTATACATATAGTAATTACTTTAGAGCGTAGGTAAAGAGATTAATAATAATGATAAAAATCAAAATTATATCGTAAAGGATGATGAATAATGACATTTTAAATATCTAATACAATTGTTTATGACAAAATTGTCCTCATGACACTTCTGATCTATCCATATATAGTAACGTAGCCATAATAGATATATATTATGACATGTAATAATGTTATATTGAGTTGTTTTAGCAACACTGAAATGTCAATAGTAACATCGTAACAAGGCGATATGGCGACAACTACAAGTATCAAAACATTATGTTCAAAGCGACACTACCAAATGTCACCATCCACGATTATACAATAGCATATGTTATGGCGGTGGATATGCAACACTTAAAAATGTTAGAAGTCATATCATAATAAACTGCTAATACGGCGTTTGGAAGTGTGATTGGCATTATACTTAAGCAACACAACAGTATGTCATTATAGCGATGTATTATGACACATATTAATTTCGTAATGACTTGGATTTAACAGCACTTAAAAACGTCTTAAGGTCTATCATAATAAACTGATATGGTGACACTTGGAAGTATCAAAATAGTATATTTGCGATGAAGATAACGTATCATTAACAATATATATTACAACCACATAATTGAAAGGATTGCCAACGTGAAATGTCGATGCGATCGTCTGAGTACATGCTCCGACATTTTGCTTCTTTCCGATATTATAGACCAAAGTGACATTGGCCTAAACGACGTATAAACGGCGTTTTGTAAAAATGTTGGTACTAAAGTTGAAACCGATATTTTTTGCCTATTGACTGAGAAGTCAAGCGTTAGATAAAATAATTTTGTTGTAGTGAGAATATCATCAACATAAACAAGAAGAACATGTCCCTTCCATACTTCTTTGAATGGAATTAACGAAGTATCTAAGGAGTGAGTTATGAAAGCCCTAATATGTTGGTGCTCCTCACGACTTCTCAAACCAAGGTCTAGGAGATTATTTTAAGCCATATAAGGCCTTTCTGGATTTGCATACATGTGGCAAATAGTTTGGATCAAATAAAGCCGCCGAGGTTGAGTCATAAACCTCTGCCGGTTTCTCCATTTAAAATCATTATTGATGTCAATTTGCTAAATGCCCCAACCTCTTGAAACAGCTAAGGTAAAAACAATACGAATTGTGGAGGCTTTAATCACTGGACTTAAAGTTTCAGAGAAACCAACACCAGGTGTTTGTTGAAATCCCTTTGCAACTAATTTGGCTTTATACTTGTCGAGGACCCATCTGACCATGAGTTTGATTGGAAGACATTTACATTGAACTACCGTGTAGCATTGGAGTTAGGAACAAGATCCAGGAATTGTGATTCTACGAATAAGAACTGTCCTCATCATTCATGGCTTTTTCCAATTAGGCTCAATAAGAGCAAGAATGCATTTCTTTAGGTTCTAGAGCAAGCTTGATTGATGTAAACTTAGGTTTGAATATACTAGATTTTGTTGTTAATGCATGTGTAGATGGTAATGAGAAAGGTACAACGGGTTGTTTTACGCGAATGAGTTGAAAATAGACTATAGAAGGGACGGTTCAGTGGGGAAGAAGAGATAAGGGTACACAGACTCAATTTTATCATAATTATGTTTGGAAAATGGGGAGAAGAACAATTAAAATTACGACATGAGGAAGTAAATGCAGAAGAGAATTATTAGGTGTTGACCTAAGGTTTGAATTAATTTGTTGATTTGGAAGAGAGCATAGGAGGATTTGAAGTAATAGAAGAACATAGAAGAATGAACCATGACTATCTTTGAAGATAAGGAGGAAGCTCTAGTTTGGAGCTCCATATTTTTAAGCGAAAAAGATCTGGGAGTGAGTTGTTTAGAAATAAACAAGGACTTGTAAGGGAATGAATTTTCATCAAGATCCTCTTGTAACATATATACATCCAGAGGATGTAGGCACCTGTATCCTGTAGAAGGGACTATAACTTAAGAACAAGCACTTGGATCTTAAAGGCCAACTTATGTTTTGTTATAGGTTGGAATGCGAAAACAAGCACAATTGAATACTATGAAATTTATAATATGGTTTCACCATAGAGAACTTCAAAGGGAGAGAACAACGAGTAGGAAGATGATTTGTAATAAGTAAGTTGCTGGAAATAACGCTTCCCACCAAAACTGCAATCCATGGAGCTTGAGCAAGTAAGGTGGGACCAATTTCAACTATACTCCTATATGTTTTTCTTTATGCTTTGCCTTGTTTTTATGTGTATGTGGACAAGGATGTCTGAAATGATTCCCAATTTAAGTAATATTGAAACTGAAGTTTATGTAAATTCTCCCCTAATCGTTTAGAGACATTTGATTTGAGAATCAAATTTCGCTCAATAATGTTGTTGAAGTAAACAAACATACGATTGCCTCATATTTTAATGGAGAGGGAAGATCCAAGTGTATCTACTGTAGTCATCCACAAAATTGATATAATATCTATATCCGTCAATGGAGAGAAAAGGAGTAGGACCCCAAACATCGGAGTGAATTATTTGAAATGGTGTTGTAGTAAGAAGAAGAGTAGGTGGAAGAAAAGAAGCTGATGCGGGTTTTACCATGCTGACAAGCATCACAAAACTTAACAACAGCATAAGAGGAAACATCAATATTCAATGTAGATAATACTTTGTTTAAGACCAGTTTATTTGGATGACCAAGCCTACTGTGCCAAAGTGTCATTAGAGAATGTATTACAAGGCAAATCAAAAATTGTGTTATCAACATTACAAGACATGTGAAAATTTGAATTATTGTCTTCATGGGAAGGAAAAACTATATGGAAACTAGAGCATTGTTGAGAAACAGTGATGTAACACCCAAAAATATACCTCATGAGTTTTTTTAACATGTTAAGTTATAAAATAAGTTAAATTTTATTTTAAATTTATATTTATGGGAAAAATGATAAATGAGAGCTAATACAAGAGTCAAGGGTAAAATAGTAAAATGTCACATTCAGGACTCAAGAGGTCATAAGATAATAAGTTTACATGCCAAATAGAATATTGAAAGTTAGAATTGCAAAGAAAATGAAGATTAAAAAAATGCAAAGGGAAAAAAGAAGCCAAAATGGCTTTGGCCAAACAAGGCCTTGTGAAGGAAAAAGAATGAATAAATTTTGGCTTGAATGAGATATTTTCTCATTTGTGAAAGGAGAGCTAGGGCTAGAATTCGGTGGAGGAAGGAGATCATTTGGCTTTTATTGTAATCCCGCTGGTTTTGGGTTATGGTTCAAACTAGAAGAAGGAAGAGAAGAAGAGTTTGTTTCAAGAGAAAACAAGATTTGGAAACCTCAAACTCCCTTCCTTGTTTATGTTTGAGTTAGGAAAACCCAACTCTTCTAAATGTGTTATATGGTTGCTTGAGTTGGTTGAGTCTCAATTAAGGAATGTTTGTATAAAGGAAATGTTGGGTTGGGGAGATGTTGTGAAATTTTTCAAAACCACGTTTTGTTATAGCCATAACTTGGCCATCACTCATCCAAATTGAGTGATTCAAATTTACAGGTAAACTATACTTCTAGAACAAATCTCCTTGAAATAAATGTATTCAAATTTGAACCCCATTGGACCAGAAAATTGAATTGAAGTGAGGCTCACACTTTAGGTCAATTATAAAGTTGGATTCGATATATTTTGGTGTTTCATATGATTTTGGTATTTAGGTCACATAAGTTGAGTTTCACTCATCAAATTGAGTGATTAAAATTTTTGGGTAACTTGACTTCTGGAAAACAAATCTCCTTGAAATAAGTGTATTCAATTTGGTCCCAATTGGGTCCAGAGAATTAGATTAAAATGAGCGTTGTTTATAGGAAATATTTCGATGTAAGTATTTCAAGTAAATAAAGAAAAGAAAGATTGATATATGAAATATGAACACATGAACAGTAATACAAACTGAAATGACTAGTATTATGATATCTAACTGGATAAAAACCTAATAAACAGTTTCTACATATATTCCAAAGTGGATGGACAAATTGGAAATTATTGTCTATGAGGGATTACAAGAGGTTATAAGTTGGCCCCAGTTTAGATTATCAAAGCGACCCGTTGGGTCACATAATACAAGCATAGGTCATGTTTCATTATAGTGATACAGTACCTTCGGGTATATACAATTATCTCTCGTATCACGTCTTTGAGATATAGACATATAAAAAAAATATGTTAATCTAGTGATTTAAGATAATATGAAACATGACATGAAAAGGCATGAAATATGCCAATGTCGAAAGTACATATGATATGTAAAGAAATATATGTTTATAAGCTTGTTGTATATGTATCACGAGTTGGGATCACTACTGATGGTCATATATGTTTATATGTTTCCTTCAGCTATAAGCTTATACTTGATTATTTCATCAGTGTAGATGCAAGAGGACATTCACGGCATTCCACATCCACCAAGGCCTACACAGCAATAGAAGCCCACTCTAAGTAGGTTTTAGATTTGCTTTTGTATATGTAAATGTAGAGTTTTGTAATAGTGAAATTGTATAAGAACTAGTAAATGGGACTCGAATATATGTACAAAATATTATGAACACCACTACGGTGGTTGTTTTATATGTATATGTTATAAGTTTTATTTCGTATGAGAAATATATATAAATTGGGCCCTGTGTGAGCTTGATCCCAATCCGTCATAGCGTATGAAAATATTTAAGAGTCCCAATCCGTGCCGTCCTCTTCTCTTAGGCGAGGGTTGGGGCGCGACAATTAAGTGGTATTAGAGCCTAGGTTTAGGTGGCTCTGGCATAGAGTATAGGATAGAAAAGCATGTGTCTAGTAATATGTTGGCCTAATGTGGATGTCCTTGTGTCTTGTGTTTTCTATAGATGGATCATCCTTCCAATTTAGTTGAAGAAGCAGTGGAGAGTGTTAACCCGGAGATCGAGTGTGTCGGCTTGAGCCCTGCGACGATTCCTCGCCAGGGCAAATGAAGCCTTGCCGAGGATATCTCAAGACATGGCTCGGGTATTGGAAAGATTGACACCTCCGAAAGCCCCAATAGACATGGTAAGAAAACATGGATGAAGGGACCCAACCCGTATTTCCTCTTCCTAACCTAAGGGACCCTCTTGGCACTCCTACGGATTTGAGAAAACATTTCTTTTAAACCCTTTTTAAAAGTGAATCCGTGGAGCAAACCCATTTATACAGTGATTCTTTCCATTAAAACCTTATTAAACATGGTGGGAATTTTTATTTTTCTTTTTTCTTTTCTTTTAAACATTAAACCCGTTTTATACGAGTAAACATTTTGCAGAAAATCGGGCAGAGTTTCCTCCATTTTTTGGACATTTCCTAATTATACAACACCTTTAATAAAACATTTTACACTCCCAAAAATGTTCTTTTACTCCACATCCAACTACGGGACATCAAGTCCACCACAAGAAATTTCAAATCAAAATTTAAAACCATTTTCTGAACACTATAGAAATATAAACAATATTTTTATAACCGTTGGGCTCGAGTCGGGGATTACACCCAACCGTCTACGTACCTCTACCATACAGAGGATCAGAGCTCTCGTAGTTCATTTCGTTACAACATATATACATTACAAAATAAAGGTGCACAAGTAGTTATTTACAACAAGGTCTATATATTTTCAAAAAGTGGTTGTGTCGTGTGAGTGGAAGTGTCCTTGTGCTGAGTACTCAAATTTGCTTGTTAGTCTCTGCCCCTAAAAACATTTTATAAGACATTTGGAAACAGGGTGAGCTAAAGGAGCTCTGTGAGAGTACAATTCATAGGAAAATAATGTTTCGAGATATAGTTCAAATACAATGTATGGCTTAGTTATATAAAGATCTCATTTCAATGGCATTTACTTCTTTCTTTTCCTTTTTGAATCCGTCATATCCAATGGAACCCACCTACCGTTAACAACCGTTGACCCATGACAGAACCTCCAATGAAACAGTCTTACGATCACCGATGGCCCAGAGGAACCTCCGATTAATCGTGCCTTTCTTTTAGATACCATTGCACTATGGAATAAATCACATCCTGCGTTGGTAACCTTTTCGTACTTTTCATGTGCATGGCGATATGCATCACTCTTCCCTTCCCTCTATAAAAAAAATCCTATCCCTTTCCCATGTTCCATGCACGTGTAAAACACTTTAGTCGACTTTCCTTTAACTTTATCTTTGTAACATAGGGTAACCATGGATTCAATCATAAACATTTTCATATAAAGATATATATATATATATATATATATATATATATAGAATACATATTAATAAACAGTTCATTTAATATGGAAACCATAATCATTCCAGATTTTCTCCACATAAATAAAGTCAAGAAAACCATATTTCTTTTTTTAATTTAAACATTTATACATAGATATGAAAACATATATATTTTTAAACATTAATACATATGTATTTCCATAAACATTTACATTTTCCCTCACCTTGGTTGTCTAAGCCCCTTTTCCTCCTTTAAAAACACCACCTCCACCTTTGTGTAATCCTTTCTCTACAGTCATATTATCCATAAAATCCACTAACATTCATACCTTAATCATGTTCAATTAAACCCAAGTAACTATAATATACTTTCTATTAAATTAAAGCAACCCTTAAGCATTTTCTTATTCAACTTAATCTCAACTTGTCAATTCACTTCCCTATTAAATCAAACAAACAGCATCATTACAAGCCTTGCTAAATCAAGCTATTAGCATGCTTAAAGTGAAAAACCCATAATGCCCTTCACCTTAGTAAAAATTTCATTTATACCTAAATCAATTCTTCTTCTTAAAACTTTAATTCTAATACATTCCATTAGGCATTTAATCACTTCCAATTTATTAAAATCAATTGAAACTCAACTTTTGCATACTTTTCCTCGGGTGGCCGAAACCTACATATCCCACATTCATCATTATTTCTTCAATTTCTTCCATTTTCTTTCAACAATTACATTTAACAATTTTTCCAATGCCATTGATTCAATTAAACTAAATCAAACCAATGGATTTCCAATTAAACCCTCCTTGGCCTAACCCTCTCCATGCTATATCTCATTTTCTTTTAAACTTTCAATTCCATTAATTCCTTCAAGTATTCAAGTAATGTCATTAAATCAATTAAAATCAATCAAACAACATTACTTCCATTAACATCCAAGGTTGACCTAAATTTACAATCCTTATAATCTCATTCTTTCTTTTTCAATTTTATAAAATCAACCTAGAAGTCATGTCGAATTTAATAGCTAAAGAAAGCCTTAACATAACTCATTTGAAGGTTTAGATAAATAATTTATAAAACCATAATTACTTACCTTAAGAGTTTTGATGTCTTGATGTTAACCAAAATTCCAATAAAATCTGCATTCAAATCTATAGCTTAGAAATTCATTTTATCTTATAACCATTTCACTCCATTAACCTTCAAATTCACATATACTAGTAAGTGATCTCACCTTAAAAACTTGCTTTTTCACTCAGGGTTTGATCTAGTGCACTTCATGGACATGATGAACACTTGAAATGGACCTCGTGCATGAGAATCACTTGAATCTTGGAAATAGACTTGCAAGAATTTTCTCCCTTGGCTTTGCTTCCTTTTAATGGCTCCACTTTTGCTTTGCCTCTAAAATTGGTTTCACCCGTATTCACCTCCAAAGGCAAGTCCAATGCACTTAAATGATCTTTTTTCATGCCTAATTTGCCCTCCAATTATCCTTAAATTAACCCCATTCCATTGGTTAGCATCCTTGCATTCTCATTGGTCCATATGTAACCATATAGTCAAGCAACTAATTCACTTTATGCTCCATAAAATCCACTAGCAGACCATAGTTACGCTTAACTAATAAGGTTTTCTAACACAATATCCTTTAACTTTGGTGCTTTAACTAACCAAAGTTAAGTTTGACTTTAGTTAACTTAAACTCATCCACTAACCGTAGTTAAGTTAACTAATTTATGATAAATATCAAGATTTATGGAAAGCTCTCATAGGTCCATTTTTAATCACAGGATCACCAAACTTACATGGCACCATTCTATTGGCTCTTTCTTTGCTTAGTTAGATTAGGCTTACCCATTAAATGACTTAAATGCCCTCCTTGAAATAATGCCCCTATCTTAGATAAAAACTGCGAAAAATATTCAAACGATCGTCCAATCATAAAAATTAACCCGCAGGAATACTCTAATTTAAACTTATCTCCTATGTAGACATGCTTTAGAAAAATTCTAGGATTCTGATGGATATTTTAAAATTATTTACGTAAAGGGAATTTTTCGTCATAAATTGTTGGATACTTCAAAAACCCTTAAATTATGCTTTAATCGGTTTCGATTTCTTTGGAGCTACGATACATTATTCTAAACATTTTCGATTTTATGGGCTTGTTTTTCAAAAATTACTATTCATTTGACAGTTTCCAGTGAAATACATAACTTATCGAAAACGAAATTTACTATTCATGGAAATAGTAAATTCAGGGTCTTACAATGGAAGAGTCCGATAAAGCAGAATTCTGGTTAGAAAAGCTACAAAGAATATTGGAGGAAGTTAGATGCCCTCCCGATCAGAGAGTATCATGTGTAGTCTCACTATTGCAAAATGAGGCATATGATTGGTGGAAGCTAGTGTTGAAGAGTCCAAGGATTCCAAATCCTATGCCATGGGAATTCTTTGCTCAAGAGTTCAGGGCTAAATATGTTTCTGATATGTATTGGGAAACTAAGTGGAAACAGTTCCTAAATTTAAAGCAAAGGAACTTATCGATTAATTTGAATATGAGAAGAATTTAGCCATCTCGATGGTATGCACGAGTCAGTTCTCTAGCCAGTCATTTCGATGTAGACAGTTCAAAAAAAGACTACATGAGTCCATCAAAAGATATCTAGCACCTGTCACAAAATTTTAGCTAGTAAATTTCTATCAGGTGGTGCAGGCGGCAATGAAAGTAGAGATATTTGAAGCAAGTAGTAAAGAAAGGTTTCAAAAGAAGAAGTTTTCTAGAGGAATTTCTTCTTCCTCGGGTAAAAGAGCTAAAGAGTCCCAAGCTGAGTCAGTACAAGCTCCGGCTACAAGAGGTAGAAGACAAGGGTCTGAGTGGTACCTAGTGCATTAGAGGTGCTTCAACTAGACAAGGAGAAGTCCCAGAGTGCCCTCATTGCCATAGATGGCATTTGGGCGTGTGTAGATTATTGACAGGAGGATGATTCAGATGTGGAAGCATTGAACCCTTGATAGAGAATTGTCATCTCGGAGTCGAGGTGCCAGATTTAAGGTAGTGGAGAGTCTGTTGCACGACCTTCGACTCGGGATCGAGGTAGGGATCAAGGTAGCCGAATTCAGCATAAGGAACGTGGAGTACATTGTTAGGCAGTGGATCATCTATGCCTATAGCCCGGCCACGAGCTTATGAGGCTCGTGAGGATCAGATGCTCTTAGAGTGGTTCTTTGGTATTTTCTCTCTTTATGATATTAAGATGCATGCTTTGATAGACCACAGCTACACTCATTCGTATATCTGTACCGAACATGTGTTTGATAGAATGCCATCAGTAGAGAAATTACCATATGATATGCTTATTACTAGTCCCTAAAGTCAAGCGAGTGTATAAGAACTGTCACCTAATGACTCATGATAGAGAGTTTTCTATTGATCTACTTGCTTTGTTGTTTCATGAGTTTGATTTAATTTTGGGAATTGATTGGTTATCCAAACATCGGGCTATAGTTGATTATGATAAGAAAACAGTAAGGCTTAAATGTTCTGACCTGTCAGAGGTAACAATACATGGTATCCAATCTGGAGCCGTGTCAAATGTAATTTCAGTTATGAAAGCCTAACGATTGCTGAGGAAAGGTTGTGAAGCCTTTTTAGCTTTGGTGCTTGACTCTAAAAGAGGTCAAGTAGATGTGGAAAAAATTCCAATAGTAAAGGAATTTCACGATGTGTTCAGAAATTCTTGGGAATACCACTGAAGAAAGTAGATATGTCTGTGAAGTTGTACATGGAACAACTCCGATTTCTAAGGCACTCTGTCGTATGGCTCCAACTTAACTAAAAGAGTTTAAGACTCAACTACAGGAGCTATTGGACAAGGGTTTCATCCGACCTAGTGTTTCACCTTGGGGTGCGTTGGTTTTATTTTTCAAAAAGAAAGATGGCACTCTTCGGATGTGCATTGATTATCGGAAAATAAACAAAGTGACGATGAAGAATAAATATTCATTGCCGAGAATAGAAGATCTTTTTTATCAGTTGAAAGGAGCGGGCGTCTTTTCAAAGATAGACTTGCCATCGGAATATTATCAACTTAAGGTGAAGATATTTGATGTTACGGCGACCTTTAAATTTACTAAAGATTGGGTGAAAGATCGGGATACCATTTGGGTTAACTAATGCACCGACTGCATTCATGGACTTGATGAATAGGCTATTCCAATCTTATCTGGACCAGTTTGTAGTGGTATTCATTGATGACATCCTGGTGTATTCTAAAGATGCACAGGAACATGAACAACATTTAAGGATAGTGTTATAGATTCTGAGAGAGAAACAGTCGTTTGCAAAGTTGAGAAAATGTGATTTTGGCTTATGGAAGTGTCATTCCTAGGCCATATTGTATCTGCAAAGGGAATTAAAGTTGACCCTGCAAAGATTAAAGTAATTATGAGTTGGAAACCGCCTCGAACTCTAACCGAGGTGAGGAGTTTCTTAGGTTTAGCAGGATACTATTGACGGTTTGTAAAGGGATTTTCCGTCATAGCATCTTCAACACAAAGTTACTTGGAAAGGGTGAAGTTAGAGAGTGCGATGACAGAAGTGTCCAATCAAAGAGTTTGAACAGTTAAATAAAATACTAGTTAAAGAACCGGTGTTAACTCAGCCTACTTCGAGTAGAGAATATGCCATCTATAGTGATGCTTCAAGGATAGGCTTGGGATGTGTCTTGATGCAAGATGGAAAAGTGGTGGCTTAGCCTCGGGCAGTTGAAACCACGTAGGCATAATTATCCCACACATGGTTTAGAGTTGGCAGCGGTAGTTTTCCCTTTGAAAATATGGTGACACTATTTATATGGTGAAAAATGTAGAATCTTTACATATGATAAGAGTCTTAAGTATCTGTTAACTCATAAATAATTGAACTTGAGGCAATGTCGGTGGCTAGAGTTGTTTAAGGACTATGATTGCATAATTGATTACCACTAAGGAAAAGCTAATGTGGTGGATGATGCTTTAAGTAGAAAAATGATTTCCGCTCTGTCCCTGAATCATTGTGATTGGAGATTTGAATCTAATGGAGCCTTGTTAGCTCGGCGGGATTACTCTGATTTGAAAATGATCTTCAAAGATTCTTTCCCGGAAGAATGATGTCGAGCTACAAGAAGTAGTATAGTTAGTCGAAATGGAGACAAGACTAGTTATTTTATATATGAAAGGAGGTTTGTTTTACAAAAGCAGATTATGTGTACTAAATGACATTGAGTTGAGAAAGTTGATGTGTAAGCCCACGATACCATATTTACTAGAGCGACTTGGAGGTAACAAGATGTACGAGGATTTGAAATAGTACTATTAGTGGTGAGGGATGAAAAGGATGTGACAGAGTGTGTGTCTAAATGTCTGACTTATCATCAAGTAAAGGTTAAACACATCAGGAGTACCCGTTCGACGTGCAAATCATCTTGATTCCCGATGGAATTGGAGACTGACGATACTATGGACTTTGTATCGGCTTTCCCTACTTCCAAAGAAACATGATTCTATTCGGGTAATTGTGAACAGAATGACAAAGTCTGCTCACTTTTTACCAGTCCGGCTTAACTATTCCATGGATCGGTTAAGCGGGTGTATGTAGAATGAAATTGTCGTACATGAGTATTAGATATCTACGTCGAAAATGCGATCCACGGTTTACGTCAAGGTTTTGGAAGGAATTATAGTCAGCCTTAGGTACTAGGCTGAATTTTAGTACAACTTTCCATCCACAAACAGATGGACAGTCAGAGAGAGTGATTCAAGTGTTAGAAGACATGCTTCGGGGTTGTGCACTATATTTTTCCGGAAGTTGAGATAAGTATATTCCTCTTATGGAATTTTCTTATAACAACAGTTATCAGTCCGGTATTTGTATGGCCCCCTATGAAGCTTGTATGGAAAGAGATGTAGAACTCCTGTATGTGGACAAAATTGAACGAGCATAAGGTTATTGGTCATGATATAATGAAAGAAGCAGAAAAGAAAGTTCAGGTTATTCAATAGGGTTAAAGGAAATTGCTGATGATCGACAAAATCATATACCCACGATTTGAAGAAAGATATTGAATATGAAGTCGAATAAAGTATTTTTGAAATATCACCCAGTGGGGAAGATTCTACGAGTTTGGCAAGAAAGGAAAGGTGATTGAAATTCATTAAGCCTTATGAAATCTAGAAAAGAATTGGCTGTTGCTTATCGGTTAGCTCCCTACGGGTGGCCCAACTTACATGATGTTTTTCACGTGTCCAAGTTGAGGAAATACAGATCAGACGAATCGCATATCCTGCATGTGCAAGAGGTGCAAGTGCAATACGATTTCTCCTATGATGAAGAGCCAAAAGCTATATTAGCTCGAGAAGTGAAATAGTTACGGAATAAGCAAGTATCATTAGTGAAAGTACTCTGGCAACACCATAGCGAGAGGAAGCTACGTGTGAGACAAAAGAAACTATAGAGACACAGTACTACAATCTTCGAGTAATAATTTTAGGACTAAAATTTTTAAGTGAGAGTTGTAACACCCCAAAAATATACCCTCGCAGTTTTATAACATGTTTAGGGTATAAAATAAGTTAAATTTTTATTTTTCCGAAATTTATATTGCTAAGAACGAAAAATGATAAAACCGAAATTAATACAAGAGTCAAAGGTAAAATAGTAAAATGTTACATTAAGGACTCAAGGGTCATAAGATAATAAGTTTACATGCCAAAATATAATATTGAGAAGTTAAATTGAAAAAGAAAGAAAAATGAAGGAGTAAAAATGCAAAAAGGAAAAAAAAAGCCAAAAATGGCTTTGGCTAAACAAGGCCTTGTGAAGGAAAAGAGATAAGACCAAAATTTGGTCTTGAATGAGATATTTTCTCATTTGTGAAAGAGAGGAGCTAGGGTTAGAGAAATTCCGGTGGAGGAGGAAAGGAGGTCATTCGGATTTTGTGCAATCCATGGTTTTGGTTCCTCTTGGTTCAAGCTAGAAGAAAGAAGAAGAGGAAAGTTTATTTCAAAAGAAGAAAACAAGATTTGGAAACTCCTCAAACTCCTTCCTTGTTTATGTTTGAGTTAGGAAAACCCTAACTCTTCTAAATGTGTTGTATGGTTGTTTAAGTTGGTTGTGATCCTCAATTGTGGAATGTTTGTATAAAGGAAATGTTGGGGTTTTAGGGAAGATGTTGTCAAAATTTTTCCAAAATACATGTTTTTTTCATAGCCATAGCAGCCATCCTCATCAAATTGAGTGATTCAAATTCTGGAGTAAGCTTATGCTTAAACAATCCTTGAAATAAGTGTATTCAAATTTGGACCCAGAAAATTCGTCAAAGTGAGGCTTTGTTTTTGGGTCAATTCTGGTTCAGTTCTGATACAGTTTTGGTGTTTCAAAATAGTTTTGGTATTTAGGTCATAAGTTGAGTTTCACTCATCCAAATTGAGTAATTCAAATTTATGGGTAAACTAGACATCTAGGAAAACAAATCTCCTTGAAATAAGTGTATTCAAATTTTGACCCAATTAGGTTTAGAAAATTGGTTAAAGTGAGTCAGCCGACCTTTGCGGTCTGCGAGTTATCAAAATTCTTTACCAAAGAAAATGCAGGATCCAAGCAGCTTCACTATACCTTGCAAACGTAGGAATTCTGACAGGGGAAAAGTACTATGTGATTCTAGAGCCAGCATCAACTTGATGCCTTTATTTGTGGTTAAAAGACTCAGTTTGGGGGAGCTTACTCCCACAGCCATGACCACAGCCAGATGGTAAATGAACCTTAGCCCAACGAAGGGGCATTCTTGAATGTGTTGATCAAAGTTGTAAAGTTCATTTTCCCAGTTGATTTTGTAGTTATTGATATAGAAGAAGACAAACAAGTCCGGTATTGTTAGGATGGCCTTTCTTAGAGAGCGGCTTTGATCGATGTGAAGAAAGAGGCCGACTCTCAAGGTTAGAGATGAGCGGTGCCCTTCAATCTCAATCCTGATCACGAAACAACCATAACTTATTAATCTTGGTGTGAGATTATAGAAGCAAAAAATTCTCATCGATTACGGCGATAAATGATTGTAATTTTTCGAGTTAAATGAATGAGAATGAGATGAATTTCAGTATCTTGAGCATTTTGAAGTGAATTTCTGAACTCAATTTTAAAATTGAAAAGGCAATACTCGTGTTGTTGAAGAAAATAGTCTGAAAAATTCATGATTATGAAAAGAAGCTATTGAAGTAAACACATGTACTTAGGGTTTGATTCTAAAAGAAATTTACTGAACATTTGAAGTATGCTTTTTTGCAAGCAGAAAAAGCAAAGCAAGTCATCATTTCAAGCTGGATTGGTAGGCTTGAACAAAAATTTGTTGGAATTCTCGAGAAAATACAAGGAAACCAATGCTTAGTCATGGAATGATGCAAAGGAATCGGTCATATGCGAGATCCTTTTAGTAAGAATCTTAAAACCTCTATAGAACATCAAAGAAGGTTGAATCTAATAATGAAAAAAGTAGTCAGAAAAGAAGTACTTAAATAGTTGAAAGCAAGCTTCATATATGCAATCTTAGACAGCCCTTGGGTGAACCCAGTTCATGTGGTTCCCAAGAAAGGAGGATTCACTGTGATCAGAAATAAGAAAAATGAATTTATTCCTACAAGAACTATGACAAGATGGAGAGTGTGTATAGACTACATGAACTAAACCCTTGCTACCAAAAGGACATTATCCTCTACCTTTCATTGACAGGTATTTAGACCAGTTAACAGTTTCTCCCATTACTGTTTTCTTTATGGATATTCAGGTTATAACAAGATTGCTATAGCCCCAGAGGATCACGATAAAACTACATTTACATGTCCTTATGGAACCTTTGCTTTTAGAAGGATGCTATTTGGATTATGTAATGCTCCTGCCACTTTCCAAAGATGCATGATGTCTATGTTTTCAGACTTGGTGGAAGAGGCTATGTAAATCTTTATAGATGACTTCTCAGTATATGGATCCAGTTTTGAGATTTGTTTGGAAAATTTAATAACAATACTTTAGAGGTGTAAAGACAAGAATTTGGCCTTAAATTGGGAAAAATGTCATTTCATGGTAACAGAGGGTATTTTCTTGGGACACAAGATTTTTCCAGTTGGATTGGAAGTAGACCAAGAAAAAGTTGTTATCATAAAAACTCTCTTGCCCTTACTCTGACAATCAAGGGGATAAGCAGTTTCCTAGGATATGCTGGTTTTTATAGAAGATTCATAAAGGACTTATCAAAAATCTCCAAACCATTATGTAGACCGTTGGAAAAAGATGCAAAATTTAATTTTGATGAATCATGCAGATTTGTATTTGACGGAATTAAATCAAAATTAGTGACAGCTCCCATCATGGTGATACTTGACTGGAACAATGATTTCGAAATTATGTGTGTTGATAGTGATTTTGCAATGGGAGCTGTATTGGGACAAAGAACTGGAAAGATATTCTAGGCCATATACTATGCCAGAAAAACCTTCATTGAGGCATAAAATGCTCTACCCGCAGAGAAAGAGAGCGTTGGCATAATGTTTACTTGTGAAAAATTCGGGCCTTACATATTAGGGGTCCGTGTTGTAATACATGATCATCGCGGCAATTAGATATCTGATGGCAAAGAAAGATGCTAAGGCAAGACTGATCAGATGGGTATTATTACTGTAAGAGTTTGATCTAGAAATCAAAGACAGAAAGGGTAGTGACAATGTGATAGTTGATCACTGTCTAGATTGGAAAAAGGCTGGCGAAAATGAAAAGGGGCTGAAATAGCGAAGAATTTTCCTAATAGCGATTGTTTGTTGCCAGTCGAACACCTGGTATGCGTGTGTGAATTGCCAGCTTGTGGGTTATACCACACGAGTTGACTAATAGCGAGAGAAAGAAAATTGAAGCTGTTAGCGATTTTTATATTTGGGATGACCCGTTTACTTTTAGAAGAGGGCCGGATATGATCATAGGAGATGTGTTCGAAATAGAACAAAAGATTGTTATTATGGAGAAATGTCATGCATCACCATGAGGACACTTTGAGGAGACAAAGCGACCCGAAGAATTCTCAATCGGGTTTTATTGGCTTACCTATTCAAGAGCTGTTTTGAATGGGTAAAACATTGTGATAATTGTCGAGAGAGATAGACGATATAAGAAGATGAATGAAATGCCCTGCAAGGAATCTAGTGGTGCAGATTTTTATGTATGGAGGATAGACTTCATGGGACCTTTCCATCATCATTTGGAAATTTATACATTTTCCTATTTGTGGATTATGTATCAAATGAGTGGAAACGTACTTGTCCACATAAATGATGCCCGGCGAGTGGTTGGAGTTTATACAAAGTATTTTAAGCAAATTTAAGTACCCCAGAAACAATCATTAGTGATGAGGGAAGCCATTTTGCAAATAAAGTTTTGGCAAAACTCATGAGTAGATATGGAATCAAACATATGAAGGGATTTACTTATCACCCTCAGTCAAATGGGCAAGTTAAAATTTTCAATAAGGAGATAAAGAAAATTATGGAGAAAACAATGAATACAAGCAGAAAAGACTAGTCTATAAAGCTAGAGGATGCACTGTGGGCTTATAGAAAAGCCAAAGTCGGTCGCAACATTGTTTCTTTATGTCGCGATAGAATTGTAAATAACCTGTGTTTCTGGAAGAAAAATATTATCGCGACAATAATTTTTTTATGTCATGACGTAGGTTTACTTGAGAATCAAATTTTTGTGTCGCGACATTCTTTTTATGTGTTGCGACATAGTTGACTTTAGATTCAGATATTGCAAGGAAAATTTTTTTCACGACAATATTTCTCATTGTCACGACATAAGTAAACTTTAACATATAATTTGATGTCGCGACAATTTTTGCTCTATCGCAACAAAGGACTGACCTAATTTTAATTAATTTTAAAAAATATGTCGCGACATAAAATTAAAGGGTTCAAACCTATAGTTATTCATTGTTATTATTAAAATCTAATAATAATTGATCCTAAATAGATCATGTTAGAACAAAGATCATGCTAATAATAAACTCACTATAATCCTCTCTCTCACCTAATATAGATCCCTAAAAGCCCTTTTTCTGACAATGTTTGAGTCGTTGAACCTTATTCCTAACCTGAACGAAGTTATGGAGTATCTTGAGCAGGAGGAAGAACTGGTCAATATTTCGAGGCAAAAAGCAAAACGGGGAGGAAGAGTTGAATCTAGGGCAGAGGTGGAACAACCAGTTGAAGAAACTAGAAAGAGGAAGAGAGGAACTGAAGAAGCTGGAGTAGAAAGCAATGGAGAAAAAGAAAGCGACTGGGTTTCAGAGCAGGCTTATGTCGCTTGGAGGGATAAATTGCAGTAAAGAGACTTCATAAGAGAAAAAGGACTAGCAAGTTGATTTCTCCCTTCCAAGAAGTCATTGAGAGCAAAGGATGGCACCTGTTCCGCGAGCACAAGGCTCCAGGATTCGTGGATGTGGTGAAAGAGTTCTATGCTAATATGGTGGGAATGAAGGATAAGATAGTGTACGTAAGGGGCACATGGATTTCCTTCAACAGAGAGAAAATAGACCAAACTTACAATCTTCATGAGAGGAAGAATGGGTCGCAGTTCAAGAAACTGGTGAAGGAACCCGACTTCCAGAAGATTGTAGACTTCTTTACGATTAATGGCTTGAGGGAAAGTGGAATGCCACCAGGAAAAACCCACATGAGTCCATCGCCATAGGAACATTGACTGAACAAGAAAAGGTGTGGTTTTATTTCCGATGTTCGGTCATTTTACCTTCCAAGCAATTGTGTACAGTCAGGGAGAATGAAACAATGTTGTTGTATGCCATCCTAAAAGGCTACAAGTTCAGTGTTGGAAAAATTCTAGAAAACTCAATTCTGAGTTATAACAGAGCAGGCTACAAGGGACTGATTCCATACCCAGCACTAATCACTAGGCTTTGTGTCTTGGGTGGTGTAGAAGGAGACTAGGAGGAAGAAGAAAACTTTCCTAGGACCTCACCCCTAACACTGACAGGAATCACCAAGGGGCCTAAGAACAAAGGTAGGGAAAGAGAGGCAGAAGATTCAAGAGATGAGGAAGAGAACATTGAAATCAATCAAATACAACTTGAAAGTGAAGCTCCAGAGCAACAATAGAGTCAGAGAAGTGTAAGCTCAATTCTGACCCTCTTCCCATATGTGAGACAAGCCCATCAGGAGCAAGCTCGAAGCTCAGAGCATCAAAATAACAATGTTGAATTAATCAATATGCTGAAAACAATGAGGCAAGAAATGCAAGAGAGGAACAAACATCTACAGATCCAACTCCAACTAAGAGATGAATATATGGATGCAGAGCTCAGAATAAGGGAACAAAATGCAGGAAGAAGCCTAAGCAAAGAGATGAAGAGTGGAATAGCAGATGGGAAACAAGAGAAAGAGAGCTGAGTGAAGAACTCAGGGCAAGAGAAGATGCCTTCATCTCATACTAGCTCAGGAGGGATAGTGAGCTAATAAAAATCATGAAGTAAAAGGAGAACTACCATGAAGAACTTCTTTGCATAAAGGCGGATGCTTTTGGGTATCTATGAACATAAAAATAAATAAGACTTGATAAAGAAAAAGGACAAGAAATGGAGGCACCCTAAACTATAGGGAAAAGTGTTTGTGAAAGCTTAGATTTGATCATGACAACGATAAAAATGTACTCTACCAGGGGGTGAGTTTGAGAGACCCTCTACATTGGGCAAGACAAAATTCTTTATCAGAAATGACCTTATCCATGGGTGGTATGCATTCAACGAGAAGTGAAGAAGGCGGTAGGTCTGGCAGGCCACAAGTCCAGTTCTGAGTTCTCACCTTAGCGGTGGTTGCAGTTTGAACCAACGGATGCGCATTCCTCCCATAGGCATGAAAGAAGAAGAAAATAGCTCAGCCTGCTCTTCCTTCCCCTTTTCCCTCTCTGTGCCTAATATCATACTTGAAAATTTTAATTAAAAAAATTCCCCTTTGCAGAAATTGGTGTTCACTCTCATTTTGCCTTTCTTGTGTGTCTTATTTGTATTTTCTTTCTTTTACTTTAAATAATTGAAATTGACTATTGAATGGTTTTGTTGAATAATGAAGCAGTTTCACAGTATGAATTCTTGAATAAAGTATGAATTGTTTGAGATAAGTGAAATATTGATGGAATTTATTAGTTGCTGTGTTAAACATCTCTACAATGAATGATTGATTTAAATGAACTTTTAATTGGTCAAATAGCATGGAAAAATTATCTAGGGACCAAACAAGACTTGAATAGATGAATTGGGGTATGAGGAAATGAACTGAAGAAGAGAGTTGTGAAGATATTGATGAATATGTTGAACTTCAAGAATAAGGAAGATTGTAACAAATTGATAGAACAAATAAGACTTGTAATTCTATTTTTTGTAAACCCGTTGATTATTATGAATCTGATAAACAACGCGCAGTGAAAGCATCTCTGAATCAAATTGTGCTTAAGATTATGGACATTTTCTGGGATATATCACAATTAAATCTCCAAATGTCATAGAACTTGTTATATTATTAGTCAAGGAGAAATCCTAAGCAATACCACCAACAGGAAATGATATAGGCCCATTTTTAAAGATTAGACACTGGCTTCTACCCTTATAATATGCATAAGCATACACACTAGTTTCTTATTTGAGCCAAAAGCCAATTTCATCATCAAACCAGCAAATAAAACCCTACTCCCTTCTTCCTTAGACAACATCTTATAGCAAAGAACCCTTATTTGCCCAGATTACATGACCATTACATCAAGGATAGAAGAGGACAAGTTTGGGAGAATATTATTTCAAATTGTGAAATGAGGATAAGAGGTTGAACTGGAAAAATCAATTGAGATGAGAAAGATGAAATAATGAAGAAAGAAGTTGTGTAAAGAAAAGTGTCAAGGTGGAATCAAGTTTGGTCTTGTAGCCTTCCTCACAGAGCAATTAAGTCCTTAGGGTGTTGACTTCAGTACCCCAATGCCAAGCGGGTATGGGAGTTCTTATTTCAAAGTTCGTTAAGGGTGGTAGAAAGCTTAAAAAGACAAAACATTGCACTATTCTAAAACCTTGATGGAAAATGAAAAGTGAAAAAGCTTCAAAGATAGGATGAAGGTTTATAACAGTTTGAATGTAATTGAAAAGTACCACCATAAAATATCTTGAAGGATCCAACCAGGCAAATAGGGAGTTAGATAGATGACATGAATGAAAAAGGTCAGAATGCATATGAAGGCAAGTATGTCCAAGTGGCAAGTGAAATGCAGGTAGAGTCATTGAGTATCCTGGCCTGCTGCCCGATTACACAAAGCCTCACACTATAAACCTAAAAAGACCTAATAGTGATTGAAGGTGGTATATGCTTACATTAGTGGAGATAAATATGACAAACAAGCATATGGGACTTTAAAGAATAAAGGAGAAAATTGTTATCTGAGTAGCATCCTAGAATATTAACTAATCTGTCAAGGAAAAAGAGAGAAGACCACCACACACTCACAAATCAGAGTTGAATGATTGAATTGTTTACACTATATGAATTATTTGGTTGTTTAGTGAACTTAATTGAAAATCTTTATGATTCTAGATTGGAAACATGTTTAGAAAAAATTTTACAACTAAAATATGTTTCCTGCCCAATTGTAGATTTAACAGAAAAATGTCATTAATAATAAAAGCTAAATTGTTTGAGAATGACAAAATTTTATTGCTTTATTTGCTTATCAGACAATAAACTTTAAGTTTGGGGGAATTTGATGAGTCCTAAACTCATCTATTTTTAATCCATTTTTCTGGCATATTTTTAGTAGTTAAGATATATTTTAATGCTAAATTATAGAATATTCACCAACTTTGTGTTTTGCAGGTTTTTATTGAAAAAAGATAATTCCAGTAAGAAAGAAGAAAGTTGCGAGGCGAACTCTGTCGCGACATAGTTTATGAATGGCACGACAAAATCTCAAGGAAACCATGAGAGCTATGTCGCAACCAGTAGATTTATGTCGCAACAAAGTCTAGGCTGAACTCAAGGAAGAAATAGAACTTTGTCGCGACACTGCTGAAGAAGTGTGTAAAGAAGACTATCACGACACTCTTGACTCTGTCGCGACATTGATCAAGGCAAATGACAGTGGAACTTTGCCGCGACACTCCTTACTCTGTCACAACATAAAAGAATGAAGATAGAAAATGAATTCTGTAGCACAAAAGACGACTCTGTCACGATAGAATATGGCAAGGTTCTAACACAAGTCGGTTGGCAGCAAGTGTTTTATGTTGCGACAAAGTTTTTCCGACCTTAGGGCCAGAAGCTCGGAAAGATTTTTGTCGAGACAAGGAAAAATTTGTCGCGACATAAAATTCAGAGTTCACAATAAAGGGCAACAAGACTTTGTCACGACAAACAAAACATGAGGTTGAGGTGAACTCTGTCGCGACAAATAAATCTCTATCGCGGCAAGAAGTAAAAAATCAATACAAAAAGAATGTTGCGACAATGAGGTTTTATGTTGCGACATAATGAAGAACTAAAGGTAGAATCTCTATCGCGACAAAGAAGTTTTATGTCACGACAATAAAAGCTGTAGAGTAACAAAATTCTGTCACTACAAAAGAAAATTATGTCGCGACAGAAAATGAAAGAGAACTAAGATAAGTCAAGACAAGTTTGTCGCAACAAAGATTTCTATGTTGCAACAAACGGTTCAACCAACAACAAGGTCGAGAGAAGAGAGTGCATTTGAGCAAGGAAACTTTGTCACGATAAAGTTGTTGAGTAACCATAGAAAGAATGTCGCGAATAGAAAACTTTGTCGTGACAAAGTAGAAAAGCTTAAAGTAAAAAATGTTTGTTATGACATCTTCAGAGTCTATCGCGACACATAATTCAGTCTCAATAGTGCAAGCCAACCAAATTGTGTCGCGATAGCATAAACTTATGTCGGGATAAAAGACAAAGAGGAGAGAATAGAAGATTGGTTGTGACAAAGAAAAGTATGTCGCAATAGTTTTCAGAAGCATAAAGGTATAAGAAGTTGGTTGCAACAAATTTTTGTCGTGAAACAAGACACTCCTGTTGCGACAAGAATAAGACTGCTGCATCAAAACTATGTCACAACATTGTCAAAGTCTATCACAACAAAATCCAAGAAAAAGCTCAGAAAATATGTCGCGACAGAAACTACAGGCTACAACATAAGTTAAGGGACATAAACTAAAACTCTATCACGACATAATTTTCAATGTCGCAACAAAGAGACCATTTTGAGCCATAATTTTTGGCAATCCACAATTTGTGCCTTGAAGTACGGCCCATCGTTTAAAGCTATATAAATAGATGCATCTAGGGCACTATGCGCAGCCTCTGTAAATCCAGGACTTGGGTAGTTAGAGACTCTTTGTATATTATTTTTCTTTTTCTTTTTTCTTTGATTTCCTTTTTAGTAGATTTTGTTTAGTAGTTTTTAGTTAGTTTTCTATTTATTTTTGGAGTTGAGTAATGAACTGATGTTCAGCTTCGAGTTAGAATCTATTATGGAATTTTCTCTCCTCTTTGATGCCTTTAGATAGATTTTGGAAAATTTATAGGAGTTCATTTATTTCGGTTGTTTACAATTTCAATGAATTTTCCTAACCGGTTAGTCACTAATATGTGAGACAATTTTGAAGCCAAGCTCCCTTTGGGAATGGGTCGATGGTGATTATTATTTTACGCACAAAGTGGAAGAACGCCATAGTTAGAAATCTTGAATTTATTTGATTGGTATTATTCTTGAACTTAACTGTTCCAAGTACTAGTACCGTGTACCCATAAACAAAGGATTGTATCTTGTTCTGATTTCCAAGAGGCCCTCTGCGTGACACATAGATGGAGAATCCTGAGGGTATAGAGCAGTTCTTTGTGGGTATGGTAGACTAATACTTTGGAACTAATGAACTCTGAAAAATTACTCAGATAGATCACTAACTTACTCATTGTGTGAGGATGGTTGGATGAAGTATTAGTTTAATCGATCAAAGGTTTCTCCTCTTTCTGATGAAATGAGTTTGATCGTGTTAGTATAGATCTAATCAAGGAGATGGAGAATTTCATCAGCATTGAAGAATGAGGTGCCATTTAAATTGGAGAGGCTTGCAATATCCTGTCTATGGGGGCAAGAATTCTTCAGTCTTAAGATTTAGGTGTGAAGTACTGAAAAGGAAAAATACCCAGATCTTAGAAAGAGGATTATATCTTACAGTGGCGATTAGACCCATGAGTCCGAGAAGAGACATGAATCTCACAATTAGTGAAATGAAACACCTATAACATAATGCATATTTGACAAATTCACATCTTTCTAATGATGACAGCTATGACACAAAATGATGCAGAAATTGACAATTATTCATTGGTATATTTCCCAGTGTTGTCTCACTCAGTGAATTCTCAAATCCACTTTTATTAAATTCTTTATGTATACTAGTGAAATTATTTTAGTATTACTTTGTTAGTTCTCTCGTAATTTTAACATTGGAGTTCAAATAGTAAGAATCTTGATTAGTTGGGGTAGTTAATCTTTTGATTCATCATCAATCCTTGTGGGAACGATATCTAGACTTAAAAATCCACTTTTATTACTTGTATGACCTATGCACTTGCAGTGATTTAGACCAAACTCAATTTTTAATGAATCCATTTTACAAAAAAGGACAAACACATATTTTAATAAAAATCAGTCAACAAGTTTTTGGCACCGTTGCCGGGGATTTTAGTTGGTAGCTGTGTCAATTGCTTGGTTAAACAGGTCTATACGAAAATTGGTCAACAATGGCTAAGGGTTTCAATCAACGATAAGCTATTGATTTCAAGGAAACTTTCTCTCATGTGTCCACTAAAGACCCTCTACGCATTATTATGACTGTAGTGACTCATTTTGACTTAGAGTTGCATCAGATAGTTGTGAGGACATCTTTCTTAAGTGGAGACTTAGCTGGGAATGTTTACATGTCTAAACCTACTGGTTTTGAGGAAGTTGGTAAGGAACACATGGTGTGTAAACTCCAAAAATCCATTTATGGTCTAAAGCAGGCTACTAGGCCAGTATCTCAAGTTTGATGAAGTTGTCACAACCAATGGCTACTAGGCCAATATCTCAACAAACATATATATTCAACACATTCTAAAAAGGTTCAATATACAATCATGTTTTTCTATTAAGGCGCCAATTGTAAAGGGTGACAAATTTTCCAAAGGCCAATGTCCTTAGAATGAGATTGAGAGAGATCATATGAAAGTAGACCCTTATTCTTTAGTGGTGTGACCTAATGTATGCTCAAGTATGCACATGCCACATATTGCTTTTGTTGTCGGCGTGTTGGGCAGGTATTTGAGTGATCTTTGTCAAAGCCATGTATGTGGTTTGTTATGAGACTACTTGTAATGCAATATGGTTGTGGAACTTCATATCAGCTTTGGGGGTCGTTCACTCCATTTCCCACTAAAATTGTTCTATGATAATTCTACAACTATATCTTTCCCTAGGAACACAAGGAGCACTTCTCGCTCTAAGCACATTACTGTGAAGTTGTCAAAGAAAAAGTTGCAGAGTCCCTCATTTTAATTGAGCACACGCCTAAGACTAGCATGCTGGTAGTCCCCTTAACCAAAGGATTACCTTTGTGTGTTTCAAGAATACTTCACCTGTATGGGATTGTTAGGAGCCTAGACTCATTGTTTTTGTGGGAGTTTGCCTTTTAATGTATTTTGTTAGGAAAACTAATGCATTTTCGTTATTACATGCACATTTTGATGTTTGTCATTATCTGGTGATTTGTGTCATTTTGACGAGATGAATGACATAATGATGTTTTTCATTCCATTGAATCAATACTCTTGTCATTACAATGCTTCTTTATTTGTAGTTCCTAATTATGTATGATTTATGCATCCTCTCGGTGTGATGATTATATATGATTTGTTTTGATTATGTAAATCTATTGTGAAATAATTTTAGTTATTATTATGTCGTCCAAGTGGAATAATGTTAGATTAATATTACTAATTATGAAGTAAGCATAATCATGTGACAATTTAATTGAGTAATTGTCCATGTTAATTATAGCCATTTATGGGATGGTTTAGTATTGACTAGCTATGGGCCCATGGTTCTATCTTCTCCTTTGTTTTGGTTAACCCCTTGGATCAAAGCCCAATTGTTCTCTAGTGCCCTTATATAAATAAATAGAGCCCTAAAAATTTCATGGAGATTGTGAACACATGAAAGAAAGGGAGAAGGAAAGAGTCATCTTGAACCCTAGCTCTTCTTTGGTCTTGTCCCTTGTAGATTTTCGAGACAAATGGCAACCAACAATTCTGGATTCACATCAAGTTAGTTTTCTATATACACTATAAATTAATATGTTTCTTTGTACAATTTAAGTTATCGTTGTGTAATGCATTTATTTGTTGTTGATCAATTGTTTTTTAATTAATAAATGCTTTCATTTCTACAAATAATCTATCATTTTATTCATACAAAATACTTTTTAATTAAACATTTTCACTCATAATCTAATACCTTCATTTGCACTACCCATCATCTACATCTTATAAATACTTGATTTATGAGTTTTAATTTAGGGAATAAAAATGTGTAAGGGTGAAACGAGTAAGATCATTATTATCTTCACTTCTAGTTGAGCTTGGGGACTCATTGTCATTAGTTCAGCGTTCAGTCTGTTTAATTAAGTTTTTATTTATTATTTATTTCGATGGGCCGGTAATTTGCAACAAAATATTTTTTTATAACAATAGTTTAAACATTCAACTTTTGATTTAAAGGAGCTCTTTTTCTTTTCTTTTTTTTCTTGGAGAAATATTTGTTCCCTTTCTTTGAGTCTTTTTTTTTCATAAAAAAACTTACCAATTTTTTATTTTTTATAATTAGTAGAATTAAAAATATTTATTCTCATCATCAAATTCATTCATTTCTTTTGAGTTCTTTATATCTCCTTAGAGACAAAGTATCTCGTAGGTCTATAAATGTCAAAAAATATGATGAAGACATAATCAACCAATTTAATTTGAGGGTAGTGAAGCATGATATGCACATTAAACCCAAATCCTACAAGCTTGAGCTTTTATGAGAGTTGATTATTTAACATGGTATGAGAGTTTGGTCTGGCATGAGGTCATATGTTCGAGACCTCATGTCTCTCTCTGCAATTTGAATATTTAATTACTGTTTGTGTATTTGAAAGTCCATAGCGAACTTTGTTTGGTTTGTTTGACTACTCTGTCGCAATTATTAGGATGCAACATTTGAAGAAAGACCAATGAAGCCAATATTAAACTAGAATCATCCTATTGAAATTATAATTAACTGTAGACTTGGAGAGGCACAGGCAATATTTTAAAGTTATTGCTATGTATTTATTACTGTATCTAAACAAAATATCAAAATCTAATCTGAACATATCAACAACGACGACTTTTGTTTCATATAAGGTTGTATTGCCGAACTCGAGGCCTCAGCAGACGATGATAGTATCATGTCATTCCTCTCCCATATCCACTAGTTTTTGGCAGCAACTAGCAGGGATCTCATTTTTCTTATCCATGAATATTCTAGTAAAGAACATTGGCCCGCATTCTTGAGGCATTTATCCAATAATGGTGTAATTTGTAGGAATAATCAGCGGAAGCTAGAATCATCATGTGATTTAGAATATTCAATTTAATTACTAAACTAATATAACCAGTCAGATCGTACCTTGTGGATTTGTGAAGTATCCTACAAAGACATGAATCTTCCAAACTATCCTCGAGGTGATGGAGCATCGTGTAGGCGCTTGAATCACTAAGAAAATATTTCTTTTTCTCTAGCTATTTTCTATAATCAATTCATATTCAAATTTAGGGTGGTATTATCTTTCTCTATTTATAGAGTCTGGTAGCCAGAATCTTGGCAATAACAAGCGAATTTAGACTGCACCTTAGGGCTGATCCCATGTGTGAACTCATTTAGTGTTTAAACAGCAGACTTGCTTGTATAGCAAAAATCCAACAATCTCCCACTTGCTATAAAAACAAGTCAGGGTTCGTTCTTGTAAACTATGATATCATGCTCCACTATTTATCTTGAGCTAGTTTGAGGATCCTACGGTTATCATTAATCAAGGCTCCTCATAATTGCCAAGCAATTATCTAATCCGGTGCTAATCGCTAAAGCATAATTGAACTCAGATTAATAATATTAAATAATATTGTACTGCTCCTTTATAAATATCAATAATTAATTGATAAGATTTTCATCAATCAACCAATTATTATTCACTAGTTTATTAGTTTCTACAATGGATAAAAATGCCTTGCCCGGTGACTTCATAACATCGAAATCTTTTGAAACATATTAAGAGGATATTTCATACAAATTCTATATTGTTTATTTCATAAATAAATGATTAAAATAATCTTATCCCAAATCATCAAGATGTTAATTAGTTTAAATAGACCCTCCCACTTATTGACAACTCAAGAACAATAATCATTTACAAATACCTATCTATAATAAACTCGAGTTGAGAGAAGAATAATATAAAATATTGCTTGAGATTTATTTCCTTTTACAGAAATTTAACTTTAAATAAATCTCACTTTGATCCTATCAATGCAAGCATAATTTGCACCAATATTTTATAATAACCAAGATAAATTATTTCATAAAATATTGCAGTCTAAATAAAGTGCCCAACTTTGTTTAATGACTGTGATCTTATTCGTGAATTATGAGAACCTATGATCATGTCTTCTATGAATTCATATGATCATATACTCTACAATTAATCCGGACCTTCTACGCAAAATATTAGTGTGCACAATAATATGAAGAATACCTCATATTGTATTAAAATTAAACTCAGAAAATATATTAACACATCTGTCTTGTTCTCCTTAGATATTTGAGAATATGCTAACTAACCGATCAATGTTCTTCTCTGGATAGGATGATCTTAGACTTCTTAACTATTCCTCTTGCATGATAGATATCCCTACTCATACATTCTTTCTGCTCAAGAGTTTTTGGTGATTGCTCCTTAGAAAGATGAACTCCATGTCTGAAGGGTAAAGTTCCCTTCTTAGAAATTTCCATGCTGAACCTAGCTAAATTTTATCTATATGAAGCTTGAGATAATGCCAACACCTTGGTATTCTTAGGTCTCGTGAAGTTTTGATTCTAAGAATATAGTTGAGGCTACCACGATCTTTCGCCTCGAGTGCTTTGCGGCCGTCCTTTTACATGATAACACCTGCATGTGGTTTCCGGTTAGTAGTATCATCTAAAGTAAGAGGCTAGGAAAGAGCACTTTTGTACATTGGATCCTTTTGTAAACCTGAGGTTCATCAGGACTTTTCTCAAAGCCGTATAAAGTTATGCTTGATCAAGCCTAATGTTCCCACATGTTGCGGATGCTTGCTTTGAATCCATAAATGAATGTATAGCATGCCATGTGTTCTTTCCCTCTGCTATGAACCCTTCGGATTTGTTGCATGTAGAGATCTCTTCCCTAGCTTGCCATTTTTAAAATCTTTGTTTTAACATCCATGCGCCAAATCTACGTAATCTTGGCTTTACGACTACGACTAAAAGAATCCCGGATGGATTAAACATGGCTATTGGCGAAAAGGTTTCTTCATAATCCATCCCCTCTTTTTTGGGGTATAACCTTTTCCACCAATCTAGCTTTGAAGGTTTCTGCCCAAAGTAAGTCATCTTTCTCTTGTACATCCACTTACACCCTATAGGTTTTACCCCTTTGGGTGCCTCTACAAGAGACCAGACTCAATTAGAATACATAGACTCCATCTCACGGTCCATGGCTTTGAGCCACTCCTGTGCATCAACATCCTCTAGTTCTTCTTTGTAATTTACGAGATCCTCTTACATTGCTCGATGGTTATAACGGTACAATTCGTAACAAGAGATATCTCGATGGCTTCTTTGTCAGCGTTCTCCACTACGCCGAAGCTCCACTGGTTGTTGTGGTTCTACATGAAGATCCTCTCGATCATTTTGAATTTGATTTTTTGGTTTTTCTAGTTCCACTTGTATATCTACCTGTTTTTCTACTATTAGGACCCGCAGGCTTGTTCATAGGTATGGCCCCTTCATTTTCCCTCTATGAGTGCCTTTGGATACCGTGGCACAATAGGTCCAAGTCGATTTCAGGCGAGTTCTTGAGCTGGTCGAGCTCCTCGAATTACCACCTCTTAGACGAAATTGTTTACATAGTCTTCCTCTAAGAATTTTTCATTAGTGCTCACTATAACTTTCTTCTCTGAGGAACTATAAAAATTCAACCTCTCGTTTCTTTAGGGTATCCAATAAACAAACATACTTCAGTATGAGATTCCAACTTATGTGGTTCCTTTCTCAAGACATGCGCCAGAGCACCCCAGATATGAATATGGTTTAAACTAGGCTTCTTGGTTCACACGGTCGTGGGTGTCTTGAAACCAACCCGAAGGAATCAAGTTCAATAAGTTTTATGTGATCCTCTAGGCATATCCCCAAAACGATATAGGTAGAGATGAATAACTAAGCATCGATCTCACCATGTCTAGGAGAGTTCTATTTCTCTTTTCTGCAACTCCATTTTGCTGAGGTGTTCTAGGGGCTGACAGTTGTGAAACTATCCCCTCTTAAGTTAAGTAAAACTTAAACTCTCCAGATAGGTATTCACCGCCTCGGTCAGATCGAAGCTGTTTGATATGGACACCTAATTGCTTTTCTGCCTCAGCCTTATATTCTCGAAATTTATCTAAAGTTTCAGACTTTTGGCGCATTAGGTAAACAAAACCATATCTTGAGTAATCATCTGTAAAAGTGACAAAATACTCATACCCACCTCTGGCTTGAACACGCATTGGGTCGCATACATCAGTATGCACCAATTCCAGCGGTTTGTTTGCACGATATCCTTTTGCCTTGAAGGGCCTCTTGGTCATTTTACCTTCCAAACAGGATTCACACATTGGTATAGGTTCAAATGCTAGGGAATTTAAAATCCCACATTTCACCAAACCATGTATCCTATTATGATTAATATGATTTAATCGCAAATTCAAAAGGTAAGTTTCATTTGATACTTTCCTTTTCTTGGCAAGGTGATTATGTTTATTTTCAACAATTTCAATGGCATTTATATCATAGGACAAGGGACTTAAAAAATAAATATTATTCATAAGATCACCGAAACAAATAAAATAATATTTACTTCTTATTGAAACTAAGGAATTAAACTGTAATGTTAAACCGTGTTCAACTAAACAACTGACATAAACCAAATTCCTCTTGAAATCCGGAACAAATAAACAATCTTCTAAACATAAAGTCCTATTATTCTCAAAAAAATAAAACAATTGGTCCTATGGCCTTTATAAGATTAGCTCCAGTTCCACGAGTTTCAGTATCTAAATCACTTCTTGATAGGCGTGCTATGTTTGAACCCGCGCAAAGAAGTAACAAACATGATTAGTAGCTCTGAATCAATGATCATTTATCATTAAAATTCTCCCACTAAACAAGCCTCAACAATAAGGAAATCACCTATACTTGGCTTTTTGGTAGCCTTTGGGCGGTCCCATTTCAGTGTCGCTCTCCAGCAAGCACTTACCTTTCGAACCTTCATTGTGTTTGATTTAATGCTTATTATCAACAATACTTTCTTGTTCTTGTTTCCGCATGGGGTTTCCCTTTGGGTTTTTAACATAACCCTCGTAAACTCCAATCTTTGCGGCTCTAATGAGGCCCAATTAGAGCACTCTCGAGCTCGTGCATCGATTGAATAAGTCGGATCCATCTTATGCATATGAAATTGATTTGAGCCGAAGTGAAATATTTAGTAGGTGATTGCAAAGATGAGATCTATCTTCATCTCCTTTTGAAGTTTTGCCCCCATCACTTTCGCTCGACTGATATGTGAAATCATTGCCAAACAATGATCCTTCACCGCGCCCATGATCATCGTGTGTTAATCAAATCGATGATAACCTTGTCTCTGGAAGCGTACTTTTAGTAAACATCGCCGAGAGTCTAGAGCATTCTACTCCCGCTATCCGAGAGGTGTTATTTGCTTCCTCAAAGGACCCACAACACTTGCAAGGGAATATAACATCAAGTGAAGTGTTTGCATTCACCCAGTTAACGTGTTCTACTTTTATTATATCATTAGCACCGAGAACTAGGGATAGTTGGCTTAGGGGTATCCAGGACAAACTTGATTTTCTCATAATCCAGAACAATGTATAAGTTCGTTTTCCAATCTTCAAAGTTATTTCCATCCAATGGTTTTTGATTCAAAATCATAGCTAAGGGTTGAAAGATGCCATTTTCTGAAGAAAAAAAAATTATGAATTGTGCACACTAATATTAACTCGTATATTATACAATAAACATATATTTAGTAAATCCAAAAAAAATATATATTTGTTGTTTATTAACAATAATTTAGTTTCCATAATAAATACTCACAGTGGAGCACAAGACATTTATAACAAACTAAAACTTGATCATAAAATGAATAGTATCCAACAAGTCGAGTCGAAAAAAAAAAATTTAGGGGGTCCACATCTGGGACACACATCCCAATCTTCTTAGATAGAACCTTCCTAGATAATACACTTTCATTTCAATCATTGTTCATATATTATAATAATATTAGAGCCTCGTTGGGAGGTTAATAAAATTATCATGGTTTTTGAATCCTTGTTTAATTTTAAAAATCTCTTAATCTCTAAGAGTTGCCGGTGGTGGACCGGTCAATCTAATTAAGATTTTAAAATTATTTAGGTCCAATCAAATAAAACCCGATCATGATTATCTAATGGGGCTTCACATGACCATTTTATTATTTGGACCCACAAAAAATTAAAGGATTTTTCATAATTATATTTATCTAGATTTTAAAAAAACAAAATTTTATAATGCACATGTTTATCATTGATGCAAGATAATATGGCACCACCTAGTCTATATGTCATGTTATCACAACTAAAACATGTTACCAAATATAATTTAATCATCCATGAATAAAAAAAATAATATATGAGTTAACGAAAAAAAAAAAAAAGAGCCCCAATCCATGGCTTTCCTAAGAAAAGAAAAGGAAAAAAAAATCACAAGCCCAATAACACTTGAGCCCAATGTTATTAATCCGTCGACTTTAGTCCCGGCCTTCCATTTGGTTCAATTTGCACGGGCTTGGAGGCCCGAGGTGAAAGATTTGAGTTAAAACCAAAACTCTAAACACACAACATGAAACCCAGCTGTTAAAGCCATCGTTCGTACGCTGCACCGCCAAGCCACGGCGTGCGGGAGGAAATGCGAAAATCCGATAAGCTATCTCTCTCCACGAGGCTCCCGCAGCGTGGCTTTGAGTAGAGGCGTGTAAAGCCGCAGCGCAACCCGCTTGTGGGGGTGCGTGGGCGCATCGGCTATGGATTCGGCCTGAAAATTTTTAAACTTGTGTCGTCTTCCTTTAAGCTTCCATGTGGCCATTTGTCATTTGGATGTCTGTAGCCTCCGCAACAATGCAAACAGTCTTGCGTGTATAGTGTTCTCCACAAGTTCTTCATCTTCTTCGCTTCTGTTCTTCATTAGTCTTCAAAATTTTATAAAAAATAATCCTATACACTAATAAAATGGTGTACAAGAATTCTAGATGATTGAGAAAATAAATCAAGAAGGAAACTGTCTATAGTTAGCCCCCTTATTTAAGCTAGATGAAATGGAAAAACTCTACCATGGATTGAAGGGCAAACCACAATTGACCATTAACCATCCATGAACAAAAAATCATATTAAACATGAGAACATGCGAATCAACAAATATAGAAAACCTAGTGCCATATTGCTAATCAAACACCAAAATACATGAAATTGTTTAGATCAAATTGAAAATTTAATCACATGAATGCTCTTATACCAATTGTAGGAATAATCAGCAGAAGCTAGAATCATCATGTGATTTAGAATATTCAATTTAATTACTAAACTAATATAATCAGTCAGATCGTACCTTGTGGATTTGTAGAGAAGTATGCACCACAAGAGACATGATCTTCGGAACTATCCTCGAGGTGATGAAGCAGCGTGTGGGCGCTTGAATCACTAAGAAAGATTTCTTTTTCTCTGGCTATTCTCTATAATCAATTCAGATTCAGATTTAGGGTTGTATTATCTTTCTCTATTTATAAAGTACAAGCCCTAGAATACTTAATAGTCATTTGGGCCTCACACCTTAGGGCCCAAGTCCATGTGAACCCATTTAGTGTTTTAAACAACTTGGAGTTGCTTGTATAGCAAAAATTCAACATAATTATGATGGAATAATGTCTTCTCCATTGTCCAAAAAGGGTTCCAATGCAAGGCCAAAGTCTTGATCACTGATGCGAAATGCCTGTGTAGTTAATGACAAGAAAACCCCACTAGCTAAAAGAAAGAATGCCATTATAGAGACCTTGCAAAAACTTGTCATTATCAATGTTTAAGAATAGTAAATATATCTATATTTGTTGGAAAATATGTCTCTTTTGATGATGATAATTAGATAGGGTGAAAGGTTCATATAGATTTTTTTGTGCAAAGTAATAAATAAAATTGAAAACTAACTATTAAATGGAATGATTAGTACATTAATTTGGGGTATAAATTAAAAACTGATTGACAGGCTATATGATAATTCATTTCAAATTAATAACTAAAAAATATTTACCTCCCTAAAATCACATGGGAGAGAAGAAAGGGAATGATTCTTTCCCTTAATAGCCTTGGGGGGGTCCCATGAGTCAACTCATAAAATGATAGTTTAGGGTTTAATGAAGATTTCTTCAAAAAATGCATATTTTTATTAATTTTATGGAGATAGTGCATTTCAAGGTGATATCCATTACTAGGGTTCTATTTTCCTTCTGATTTGTGCAATAGTACACCTTAACATAATTCCCCTAAAATGTACATACATGAAGGTATATATATCATATAAGAAAAAAACAATTTATACTCTTATACTAAGCTCTTTTTCTATAAATAAAATGTATTCCATCTTCATACTACTCCGTATAATGGAGTTGTAATTTAGTTAGGCATTTCAAAAATACCATTCTTCAATTTGATATATGTGTTACTATTTCCTTTCTTTTTTCCTTTTATTCGAAATGTTGGGGTTTAAAGTTCAAAAGAAATGTGTGAGTTTCATTTATTGTTATTTCGGAATGATATTTATATAGTTAGAGTTATTTTCATATTCTATTTCTTAGGGAAGTTCTCATTTTCTTTGCAAAGGGTACTTTCTATTATTCTTAAATCATATCATGATGCTCATGTTCACGAAACTTATATTTTTAAATTATTTTTTTAGGATATTTCTATGGTTATATATATATAACCATAGAGGTAGAGAAAAAGTTTATATAATAAATAATGAGGTTCTTGACCGAGGAGAAGAGGAAAATAATCAAAGGAGTGGCGACATCAGCCTTAAGCTCGCGACTTAAATTCGAAACTTTGTGGCGAAGACCGTAAGCAGGTGTGACGAAAGGGTACAGCCTAGAGCGTGGCGAGTAAGCAATGTGGTCATGACCTAAGGCGGTCGCGACGTGCGTAGTGACGAAAGAAGAGGAGTCACGACCAGGCGAGGTCATGACTCGAGTGGTGAAGAAAGACAGGGAATTGTGACGCCAGAGCCATGGTGCGACATCGACTCTTAACCTTTGAACCAGCGATGTCCACCGACCAGCAATCGAGAACAATTGCGAAGGAACACGGTGCATGAAGTAGCAATTCGCGAACGAGAACGAGCAAAGGAAATCCGTGTCGCGACATCAGCAGGGTCACGACCTGGGGCGATCTTAGGCTTTTTCTTTTGGAAATTCCACACGGAGGATTTTGCATTTAGACCAATTTCTTTTGAGTTATAAATAGATAGTATTGGAATAGTAAAGTAGCCAAGTCTTCCTACCCGAGGAAAAGGAACGAAAAGGAACTAAGTGTATAGCTTAGAGTAAAATTTTATTTTCTTTATTTTTATTTTTTTCTCTTCTTCTTGAATTCTTTTCCTAGATACGAATGCGACTCTTGTGAAGCAATTGTTGGATTCCCATTTACATTATTTTATTACAAAGTCTTACAAAATTGTGAAATCTGAACAATTTAAGATTCTGTTCTCGATTTCATTCTGATTAAGTGGTTGTATGTGATCGTGCTCGATTCTTTAATCGTAATCATGAGTGGTGGGGAATGTAGCTTTGTTGGATTTGAATTAGAGTTAGTTACAGTCTTTTTTGCAAAAATCAGGAGAAAATTATTTGGGTTGGGATTTACTTACTCGGTGTCATTTTTGAATTGATGGTTCCAATAGTAGTCAGGAATACAGTTTAAAGGAGTGTATCTTGCTACGATTTTAGTGCCCACTCATTGACACGGAGATGGAGATTCTGAAGTGAGAGCATTCTCTTATTCATATGTTGAACTTCCTGATTGATGAGAGCTATTTGAGCTCGAAGTTAATTTTGATAAATACCCCATTCGCTCATAATTGAAGTTGGAGGGGAACATTTAACAATATAAACAATCAGATAGTTCACCTCAATCTAAAGAGAAGTTACCGACCCTGTGTTAGTTGAGATATAATCAAGGGAAAGGATGAATCAATAGATCTGGAGGATGAGCCACCAATTAAGTGGTAGAACTTTTGCAAAAATCATGAGAAGAAAGCAAAAGATGCAGTCATCGAGAGATGGGTATAGTATTGAAGAAAAATACCCATATCTTACAAGCGAGCAAACATACAGTGGCGGTTCGATCTTGATTTAGAGAGAAGCAAGAGCTTCTAACCAATGAATGGAGAGAAATCCTTTACAACATTTAGAAAGCGATCTTGGATAAATCGAGATCCATGTCTGATGAAGCGATATTGCTCATGCGGGAATTGAAGCGTTTCATTGTAATTCATGATAGTTTTGTTTCTCACATGGAATAAGATTAGATCGGTATTTAGTTCTTTATATTTTTAGTTGATTCATGTTAATTTATTTTAGTTAATAGTCTAGGATATATCATTTAGACAAATTTTCACTATCAAATTCTTTTAGTCCAAATAGCATAGAACTTTAGTAGTTAGGGTACTTGATCTCTAATTCATGTCAATCTCTGTGGGAATGATACCTGGACTTACATTCAGATTTTACTACTTGTATGACCTGTGCACTTGCAGTGTCATAGACTAAACCCAATTTTAAAATTCTAAACATCAAGACAAATTTATTTAATTAAGCAAATTTATCAGTGACATGGGTCTTGAAAGTGTAAGGTTCTTGTAACTATGTACATTTGAGGAGTTTTTAGTCTATATGAAAAAAGGCTAACAAGTTTTATGGCATAGTTGTCGGGGATTGGATTAAATGAATCGATATTCTAGCGAAAGAGGGTACTATTTGGACATTTATAAACGAAAGAACAAAAAACGACTTTACGGGCGTGCTATACCAACCAACGATCTTTAACAAGCCATGTTGAAAATAATTTTTAGTTCTACTAATCCTATTAAATCGAGTGTGTTTCAATTTGAAATCCTTTAATGCATAGGAAGCTTGAGTTCGAGACATGTTGCGTGAGACCTTGAATTGGAAAGAACACTCGAGAAGCAGAAAGACTAAAAAGTAGAGAACACAACTATGGCGAGATGAGATACATGACGGATAGAGGAGCAAGGGCCGACGAAGGCCTCTTATTACTAACACAATGGAGGATTTAAAGGAGGCTTTATCATTGAAGAGTATTCTCTGATCGGACATCCTACTATGGATCGCGAATAACTTCGAACTAAAAGCCGACTTTGATATGATGGTGTGCGACATCAGGGTTCAGCCGCACAGAAGACCCCAGAGCACTGGGTAGATTTCTCGGATGAAAGAATACAATGAAGTGAATGGTGTGAGGCTAGAGGAAGATAAACTGCATCTCTTCCATTTCCTTAAGAATATAAGCGACCACATGGTATGAGTCATTACCATATGGTTCGGTTGATACTTGGGAAGCTGGTGGAAGCATCGCAGGCGAGGTTCTTTCCCCCATCTCACCTCGGAGAAGATGAGAGATAATAATTTAGCAGAGGAAAGATGAGAGCATATATAGCTTCAGGAGAAGATTGAGGTTGTTGGAAAGATGCCTATGCATGGAATTGATTTGAAAACCCGGTGGATATGTGTATCATGCCTTTAATGATACATCCCAAAAGAGCATTATCGATGCTTCATCTTGGAGCATTCAAAAGAAAGAATCTTGAAGGTAGGGATGATAGAGCCTGACCAAGTTGATATGAAGCTGTGAGTTTCAAGGGATGTGAGAGAAAATGTGTCATGGAGTTGAGTAAAATGATAGCCATGGACGCAAAGTTAGATGCCATCATGCACAGGATGGACAAATAGGAAAGAAAAATGCACACTGCTCGTGAGATAGGAGTAGTGGAAAGATAAGCGATGAAGAAGTCTTTAAAAATACTGTAGTGGATGCTTATGAGGTTGAGGAGGTTAAGTCATTGAATGAACCAAGAAGTTATCGCATTGAACCAAATCTATTTGCCCACACATTACAGTCGATCTTGAACAGTGAGAATTTCTCATATGGTGGAGGGACATTCTGAGCCCAGGCATGGGCGAAATCACCAAACAGGGGATATCGGTAGCCACTAAGGTTCAGTGGCGGCTTATCAAGGGGTGGCGGGGAATGACTATAGGGGTCTCAGGAGGACTCAACCATTTGAAGAACAAATCTTTGCGATTCATGAGAGGACAGCAGAGAGCTTATACACTTGTGAATAAGCTGTCTAACTTGGAAGCTTTCAAAGTCCCGATACTCGAAGTATTTGGAGAGAATACAAGTGCCTCATTGAAAACTGGAGACACAAGTAAGAATGGTGGCCGCAATATGCCAAATCGATGGGGTACATTCCACAGTGGCGGCAAAAGAATCTGAAAATTTGCGTGTGGGTTTGTAGTTAAGAGTAGGAAGAAGTGGAGCAATAATAGCAAGAAAGAAGAAAGAAGAAGATGATCACGAGGAACAAGGAAGCGGAAAGGAATGAGAGGAAGCGAGTATGGGCCGAACAACCTAAAGGGCAATGAGGCGAAGCCGAGAAGGAGAAAGTACCGAGCAGACACTCTGGTGCCATTTCCCAGGAGGCAGGTAAGAAGACGATTTTACAGATTCTTGGACATCTTGAAAATGAAATCAATATCCCATTCTGAAAGGTATCGACAAATGCCCCAACTATCTGAAAATTTAAAAGGAGATACTAAACAAGAAAGGAAAATAGGCGAGGAAGGAATATTGAACTTGGCTATGACACTTGGTCTGTGGTATTCATGGCTCAAAACAAAAATAGAAGGATTGACGATTTCTGTCCCTTGCTCTATAGGGAAATATGAATTCAAGAAGGCCTTATGTGATTAGTTGCTGATATGATTTGATGCCTCAGTGGTGAGGTGCAAATGCGGGTTTGGGGGAACATGCCCCAACAACAATTACATTCTGAGTAGGTGACGGATCGTGGCATAACCGGAGTGTTCTTGAAGATGTGCTTGATCAAGAGTGGGAAAAATTAATCTTCCACATTGGATTTTTGTTAATATGAAGATGGAGAAGACACCAAGTTCCTTTCTTGCTAGGAAGACCTTTCTTATGGCTGGGGCGACTTGATAGATGCGAAGGTGAGGCCCGACACTAAGGGTGGGAATGAAGCAATGCACTTTAAATCTTAATATGAGTTTGGAACACCACGATGTAGATCTGAGAGAAAAGTTGTATGGCTGTGAAAACCATAGTCTTCCGGTGTTTAGTTGGTCGTACTCTTTAACATTCTATCAATGAAATTGAGATGAATTTTCAGTATCTTGAGAGTATTGATTGTGAAATGTTGCTTTCAAATTTGTATAACAAAGAAACAGTCTCGAGCATAAATGAAAATAGTCAAGATGATGTATGCAGCCAGGGATAGAAAACTACTGAGCATGAAACTAGTGCAGAAGGGTTAATATTGAAAGAATTGCCCAGTCATTTGAAATATGAGTTCTTAGAACCAGAAAAGAGAAAACCAGTCATCATATCAGCTGCATTGATGAATCTGAAGAAAAGAAGAATTTTGCTGGAAATTATGAAAATACAAGGAAGCTATTATTTGGTCGATTGTGAGGATCTGAAAGGTATCAGTCCCTCCATTTGTATGCACACAATATTGTTGAATGATAATGTAAAAACTTCTATTGAGCATCAAAGGAGGCTGAACCTTGTGATGAAAGAAGTTGTCAGAAAAGAAGTTCTGAAATGGTTGAATGCAGGTTTTATATATGCTATATCAGATAGTTCTTGGGTGAGCCCAATACATGTGGTTCCCAAGAAAGGTGGATTCACTGTGATCAGAAATGAAAAGAATGAGCGATTCCTCTGAAGCTGTGACAAGATGGAGGGTGTGTATAGACTACGGAAAACTAAACACTCTGACAGAAAGGATCTTTTCCTGCCTTTTTCATTGATCGGTCTTTGGATGGGTTAGCGAGAGACGCACCCTACGCTTTGTTTTCTTGATGGATATACTGGATATAACCAAATTGTATTACTTTTTGAGATGAGACAAAACCACTTTACAGCCCATTTATTACTTTGCTTTTAGAAGAATGCCATTTGGTTTGTGTAATGCTCACAGTACCTTCAAAGATGCATGATGTCTATATTTTCTAATTGCTTGAAGAGTTAGGGGAGATCTTCATGGATGGTTTCCACAGTGTATGGATCCAGTTTGAGCAGTGCCTGCATGTCTTGGCGTGATAGTAAGGTGCGAGGACGGCAGAATCTGGCTGAGATTGGAGAAAAATGCCATTTTTATGGTTCTGAGAAAGGTGTCTAGGTCGTATGATTTCTACAGTAGAGGTGAAGTGAGACGAAGCAAAGTTTCAATTATGAAATGCGATACCACCCCGCTACGAGTCGAGGGAATTAAAAGTTTCTTGGGACATGATGGATTTTACAAAGATTTATCAAAGATTTCTCAAAAATTTGAAACTATGCGGGTGCTGAAAAAGATGCTAAGTTCAATTTTGATGAATCACGGGGAATTCTTTTGAAGAAATCAAATCCAGACTAGTTGAAGCTCCCATCATGGCCAGATTGGAACAGAGAATTTGAAATCATGTGTGATGCTAATGATTTTGCAATGGGAGCTGTATTGGGACAAAAAGCTAAAAAAGTATTCAAGGCCATATACTATGCCATCAAAATCTTCAATGAAGCTCAGGAAAATTACTACCCACTACATAAAGGAAATCTGTGATAAATATTTACATGTATGAAAAATTTAGGAGAATACATTTTAAGTCTACTATGTTATTATACACCTTTGATCATCACGACAATTAAATATCTATTATGTGCTTGAAAGAAGCAAAGCCAGATTGATCAGGTGAACTATTTATTATTCTGAAATTTGATTTACAAATAAAGACAAAAAAGGGTTGGCAATGATGTGATAGATCGCTTGTCGAGGAAGTGAAAACCTGGCACAATAAAGAAGAAAGAAGAGAAATAGCGAAGAAACTTTCTGAATGACGATTATTCTAGTTGTCACTCAATCACCTTGGTATGTTGTGTAAGCTTCTTGGCTTGTGGAATTATGCCACGGAATTCAGCTACCGTGAGAGAGAAAAAGCTGGGAGGCGTGAGTGCCATGCAGGATGACCCGCTCTTTGTTTAAAGAGTAGATCAGTGTGAAAATGTGTGCGGAGAGGTGAGCAAAGCAGATTTTACAGAGTGTCATGCATCACCATGGAGGACATTTGTGAGAGACAAAACAGCCAGAATTCTCCGGTCAGATTTTTATTGGCTACTATTTTTAAGGAGCATTTTGAATAGGTGAAACTATGTGATCAATGTAAAGAATGGGAAATATCGTGAGAAGGCATGAAATGCCCCTACAAGGTATCCTGGTGGTGCAATTATTTGATGTATGAGGGAATAGTACATGGGACCTTTTCCAATTTCATTTGAAAATATATACATACTCTAGTTGTGGTTATATCAAATGGTTGAAAGCGACAACTTGTCCCAAGAATGATGCTAATACAATTGTGGGATTTTGCGAAAATATTCTCAGCGATTTGGGACACGGAGCTATGTCGAGTGATGGAGAAGCCACTTTGCAAATAGAGTGTTTGACAAACTCATGGGCAAATATGGTATCAAACACATTATGAGCTTGTTTATCATCCTCAAACAAATGGGCAAGCTGAAATTTCCAATAAGGAGATAAAGAAAATTCTAGAAAAGACTAAAGCCCGACATAAAAGATTGGTCACGAAACTTGTTGATTCACTTATGGGCATACGGGATTTGCTTTCAAAACTCCCATTGGAATATCCCATCTGAAAATTTGGTCTTTGGAAACCTTGCCACTATCTCTTGAGCTAGAATAACAAAGCTATATTCAGGCCATCGAAGCTAAATTTTGATTTCAAGGATGCTAAGAAGAGACTCTTTCGGAATTAAATGAATTGGAAGAGTTGAGGAATGAAACCTATGATAGTGCCGGAATCTGTAAGATAAAACAAAAAAAAATAGCGCGTGGCAATTTTTGAGGAGGGGTCGAGCGGGGAGATCGAGGTCTGGTATTGACTCGAGACTAAGACTCTTTTTAGGGAAGCTTAAATACAAAAGAAGTGGACCATATACGGTATCAAGTACAAATTTTGGAGCGTGACATAGAACCGAGCAATCATAGAGATTAAAAAGTTAATAATTAGGAGATTAAAACACCTTGGGAGAATGCAAGTGGAAGAGTGACTCTTAGTTCTGAATGAGAAAATTAAAAACAAAAAAGCAAAAATATGGTAGTAGCAAGTCTAGCTAAAGACTAAAAATTGAGCATCATTGTGGAAGGCAATCCACATCAGTTTGTTTTAAGTTTTTCCTGTTATATTTTTTGTGTTTAAATTTCTAATAGCTATGTGTAATTTTATTCATTATTGATTGAAGAGTAGGTAAATAATTTTTTTTTTAGTTTTGCAGGACAATAAAAATGTGCAAAAGGGGTAGCATCGGATGCATAGTAAGTGGATTGGTTGAATATTTAAATGATGAAGATGAATTGAATTGTATACATTTTGTTGATTTGATATGAGTGAATTGAAATTAACAGCAGGTGGTGTTCGAGACAAAATTTTTTGGTCGCAACAACAATTCATAAGTCGACTAAGAATCTTTGGGCGATTGAAACAATAAAGTAAAAAAGAAAGTCGCAACAGTGAAATTGAGGTCACAACTAAAATAACTAAAGAAAGAAAAGAAAAGCGAAGTCGTGACATAATTCCTAATAGTGATCGCATTGGGTCATAACAAAAATGGATTAGGTTGCAACTGACTGTCAAATCTCAGCAGAAATAGGTTTTTAAACCTTTCATTTGGGCACTCAGGCATTAAAGAAATAAGAAGTCATTGCAAAATCATTAATAGTAGAGGAGTTGAAATTTAATGTAGCGACTATATCATAATCATGACATTGAGCCCAACGTCATTTCAATTTCAAGTCATCTTACATTCATTCCCATGGCTGCAGTGCATCCATCGTTAGAACCCCCCTTAAATAAATTGTTATTAATACAAACCCGGCAGAGCCTTAATTAAAAGTATCAGTTTAGGTTGCTTAGTTTAAAGAAAGAATAATTCCGGAAATTCAATAAATCTCGAAGAAAGAAACGATCAAAATTCCTATGAATTTTAAATAGTGGAAATAGCCAGGCAACGAATCAGAAGCTGCCTTTGCAATTCATTGATTTGAAAATTGAAAAGGAGGAATTGAGAGCTTTTATCATTCCCAGAGAAGCAAGATCATTATAAAAGGATGGGAAGACACAGAAAGAATAAATGAATAGGATGAAGAAAAAGGAAAAAGAGGAAAAAGAAGAGTCCCAAGGGTGCAAGTGCAGAGCGTATGGAATGAGTGGAGTCGGAAAACAAACCAACTCTATTCATGATTCCATACAAAACTCTATAATAATGAGAATGGACGATGGAAAGGTTAACCATAACCCCCATAATCCAGAGAACTCAACAGAGTTTAAAGGAAGGGCCCTAATTTGTTGAACAACCTTGTTATGACCCGCTAAGCGAGAACTAGTCGAGACTTGGGGCGATAAAAGCGGGGCTACGGCTGTAGGAGGACGACATAGGGTTTTAGATCAAGAAATAGAGAGTTTTTCCTCTAGATTAGATACAGTCTTATTTGTAATTTTTACATTAGATAAAGAAATCATATTGTACAATATCGAGATGTTTTGATATTGAATAAATTCACAGTGATTAACAAATTTATTGTTTTTAGGTTCCGCAATTGATATACTAAATTTTGGGTTTTGAGTCATTACTTGTTTGTATCTTTGAATATTCCAAACTCTTTTATGTACAGATAAGATGAAAAACTACATTTTCTCCAGAGCTAAAAATGCGGGAAAAATAAGAGCATAGGCTAATAAATTGGAATTAGGAGTTGCAGCCTGAATGTTTAAATCCGGTTTAGATTGAAAAAATTGGAAAAATGGATATTGCTGAAGGAACAAATAACTTGATCGAAAGAGTGTAAATACTTGTTGAATAAATACAAAGTCTTGAAGAAATGTACACTTAGTCAACAAAACTATGAAACTTTGAGAGGAATTAGAAACATCTTTTGGAAGTAATGATTAAGAGTCCGTGGTCTAGAACTTGTTAGATTATTGATTGAGGCAAATTTTAGGTAAAAAACGACCCACGAAAGTGATAGAAGGCCATCCTTGGCGGTTGAGTTTTCAAGCTTACCCTCAATATATGCTCATGCCTCTAGTTGCATGATTTGAACCAAACAAACCTTATTTCTTGATAGCAGGCAACTAAACCGCAGATTCCCCTTCTAACACGATAATCCTGCACCAAGAGCCCCAATTATCCGGTTTCGATGTGAAGGAGTCTTTGTGAGGAAGAAACAAGTATGGGAAAAATATTTCAAATATTACAAGGTAGGAGGAGAAAGTAAGAAGCGAAATTGATGAAGAAAAGGGGAATAAGTTTTGTCTTGTGGCATATGTCCTTTGAACAAGTATGCTCATAGGGGTGTTTTAACACCTAATACCATAATACCAACTGGTATGGGAGTTACTAGCCCAAAGTTCTCTAAGGGTAATAAAAAGCCTAAGAAGATAAGACATTGCACTATTCCCATCCTTAGAAAAACAAAAGAAAAAGAGTTATAGAACAAGAGAACTGGCCTGAATAAAGAGCAAGTGGAAATCAAAATGCCATAAAAATAATTCAAAAAGATGAATTAGGCTAAGATTGAGGAGAATCAACAAGTACAAAGAAGAAAAAGGGTTAAAGCTGAAGACAATAAGTACAAAGAAAAAGTGGAAACTGGGTGATTTGCAACTTAAATTTTCCAATTACCTAAGCCCGGACATTACAAGCCTAAAGACCATCATTGATCTTGAAGGTTGAATTTACCTACATTAGTGGAGATCGATATAGAAGAAAAACAAGCACATGGGACTTTAATATGATCGAGGAAACTCCCGAGAGAAGATTAACTAATTTCAACATGAAGATGAAAGGATTGAAGACACGCACACACACCTGAAACAAGACTTGTTAGATCAGCATTTTAAATACATTATTTCATCAAGAAATTTTTTGATAGAAAGTAGAGACCATTCATTTTTCTTGAATCGAAATTGAAATTTAAAATGATCTTTGCTATCTCCTATTTCAAGTTAGAGGTGGAATAGGAAGGCGGTGTGGTCAGAAAAATGCCCTTAAAATTTAAGCAATTTTTTGAGGACAAACAATTATTCTTTTATTTGCTTGAGGGACGAGCAAAATTTTAAGTTTGAAATTTTGATGAGTCGAAACTCATTGATTTTTAATCCATTTTTACGAGCATATTACAAGATAAATGTTGATTGGTATAGAAATATGGATATTTTACTCCAAATTTAATTTTTGTGAAAAATACGATGAAGCGAAAATCAATAACCGAAGAGATCGGCTATAGCGAAATGATCATAGTGAAAGTGGTCGTGACAAAGAAGAGCATTTGTTGATTAATTGATTACGACATCAATAGGACCAGCCTTGAGGAAGAAATAGAAGGCTTATTCAAACGAAGCCGTGACTTGAAGTTAAGTTTGCGACTAGAATTGCGAAGCAGCAAGTGAAGGGTTGCGACAAGTAATGGTTGAGACTAAAGGAAATATTCAAAATAGAATCTTCGGTGTGACACCACTTTGATGTCGCGATGCCAATTGAATATAGCGAAGTGTGATGGATCCGTCGATGAAGCCCTGAGGAGGTCTTTGCAAGAAAAATGAAGTTGCAACTAGTTTTAAATGAAAGGGCTCCATTTGAGGTCAAAGCGTGGGTGAGGTATGACTTAGCTGAGCTGAGTCTAAATAAAAAGAATTAAAGTTCAAGTAATCTAGAGTTGAAGAACAAAAGGAGGTGTAGCACGAGAAGTGGCGCGAAGTCCTTGCCAAGGCGAAGTTGCGACCATTTATTAATCAAGGACCACAAACGTTGTCGCGACCTGAAGAAGAACTGAGCAGAAGATATCCAAGTTGCAACTACTTTTGAGCAATTAGGACTACATGCAACCAAAAAAAGAGCAACATGAGGTCGCGACATCACCTTGAGAGTCTGGCACGGCATAGGAGTTGGAAAGAAGAAAGCGGTTGCTACAAAGGGGTGAGGTTGCGACCGGAATAGAAATGAACATGAAGAGGTGTGACATCAGCAAGGTCGCGACTTAAATTCGAAACTGTGTGAAGGCGAGAGACCCGCAAGCAATTCGCGACGGAAAAGGAAGTCTGTTGAGCGTGGGAAGTAGAAACATAAATGTGGTCATGGCTTCGTGAGGTCGTGACATGCGTATGACAAAGAGAGGAGTCGATGACTGAAGTCATGACTCAGAATCGATAGAGGGAAGGTGATGAGAGCTGAAGGCGGTGAGAGCCATGGTCGCGACATCGACTCTTGAGGCTTGAACCAACGATGTCGGGACCACTAATCAAAACAGCGCAATGTGCACAGTCGCCTTGAGTAACAAGGTCGCGACTAAACAAGAGCAAACAAGGGAAATCCATGTCTCGACATCAACCCGAGGTCGCGACCTAGGACAGTAAACTGGGCTTTTTCTTTTGGAAATTCCACCTGGAGGATTTTTGCATTTATTTAATTTCTTTTGTGATTATAAATAAACAGTGTTAGAATAGTAAGTAACTGTCTTCACTACCCAGAAAAAGGGGAACGAAGAGGAACTTAGTGTATAGCTTAAGTAAATTTTATTTTCTTTCTTTTTATTTTCTTTCTTAACTGAATTATTTTGGATCGAATCTGTGACTAGCAGCGGCTTAGTGTCTTTGGATTTCTATTTTTGTTATTTTTCTTCTTAAAATTCTTGCTGAAAATTATGAAATTCAGGTATATTTTGGAGATTCATTTATTCTCGGTTTCATTGCGATTATGGTGGTTGTATGTGATCGGTACTCATTTCTTTAATCGTAATGTAGTATTGGAGCAGACTCTGGCACAGTTTGAATTAGAAGGTTGGTTACGTCTTTTACGCAAAAATGCGGAGAAAATTATTTGGGTTGGGATTTACTTACTTGGTGTCGTTTTGAATCGATAAGTTCCCAATAGTGATCAGAATGCGGATTTAAGAGTGTATCTTGCTGCGATTTCAGAGGTTGCCCTACGCGTGACAGCACGGAGATGGAGATTCTGAGGAGGCGAGGCATTTTCTTATGGGTATGTTAGACTACCATTGATGGTGTTGAGCTCACGGGAAATTTAATTTTGATAAATACCCCGATTTATTTCATGTTGAAGTGGAGGGGTACATTTAAAATAAACAGAATCGGAGAGTTCACCTCAATCTAAAGAGGGATTCTGAGACATGTGTTAGTTGAGAGGATCTAATCAAAAGAGGAAGGATGAATCAATGATCACGGAGGATGAGCCACCAATTGAGAGTGGTAGAACTTTTGCAAAAATCACGAGAAGGAAAGCAAAGATCTACGAGTCATCAAGAGATGGGTATGAAGTATTGAGAAATGTAAAAATACGAGATCTTACAAGCGAGCTTGAACATACAAGTAACTTGTTCGATCTTGACTTCTGAGAAGCAAGAGCTTCTAACCGGTGAATGTGGAGAAATCAGCAACATTTAGGCAATCTTGGACAAATCCCGGGAATCCATCAATACAATGAAGCGATGCTTTCATGCGGGAATTACATTTCATTGTAATTCAGCATTAGTTTTTCGTTTCTGCAAGGGAAAGATTAGATCCGATGTTAGTTCTTTATATTTTAGTTAATTTCATGTTGTTCAATTTCTGTTTTTAGTTAATGATGCAGGATATATCATTTGAACCAAATTTTCCTTTATCAAATTATTTAAATTCCAAATAGCATAGAGCTTATTAGTTAGGGTAATTGATCTCTAATTCCATGTCAATCTCTATGGGAATGATACATGGACTTGTTCAGATTTTACTACTTGTATGACCTATGCACTTGCGAGTGTCATAAAATTCAACCCAATTTAAAAATTCTAAACATCAAGGCAGATTTATTTAATTAAGCAAATTTATCCAGTGACATGGCTCTTGAAAAGTGTAAAGGTTCTTGTAACTATGTACATTTGAGGGGGTTTTAGTCTATATGAAAAGGCAAACAAGTTTTATGCTCAAAACGACTTCTTGTCGCGACTCAGGCTTTTAGTTGCGACTTGTTTAACATAGGCTAATCTCTTACGGTTTTGCTAGGATTTTTCGCCTGGCTGTATTTTCTGCAAATTAAATTTGATAAATATCCACATTTACTTTCTGGCTCCAACATTTATCTTGTAATATGCTAAGAAAAATGGATTAAAAATCAAATGAGTCTTTTGACTCATCACATAGTCCCTAGTAGTGAAAGGCCATAAAAGTGTCTGGCTTTGTAGAGCCTGCGGTGCGACAACAGAAATCCACTACTCACAAAAGGCTCATGATTGTGGAAAATAAATGAGACTTAATAAAAATGATCATTGTATGTCATTGGAAATGATGGTTGGTCACAAATAGGCTTAGGCATTGTGTGAGGGAGTCGGTGAGGACTAGGGTGCATGGTACACATGTAGTGGTGGTAAGTCTCATTCATGGAGATGTCATGTGGTTATTCTATATAGAATTGGCATGTTCTTGTTGGAATGTGAATTGCGATTGTGCATGAAAAGGCATTGCATGTGCATAGATGAGGGTAGCACTGTGGGGCTGCTCTACATTGGGCATCGCTCACTTGCCGTGGGACCCCCGCTCCAAGTACGAGGGGACTAAACAGGGAGACGACGCTCCAACGAGGCCGTGATTGTGAAGGAGGTCGACTTGTGACCTTGGTATTACTTTTGTAAAAAGTATGTTATGTAAAGAATTGTAATTAAATTCTTTTGGACTCTTGTGTAAGTAGTCGGGTATGTGATTATGGTAAGAGTGCCATGACCGAACTCTTACGGACTGTAATTAACTATTTCATTTTCATATTTTAGATTTAAATATGAATGAATGGGTCCTGGTAAAGGGACGTATTGAGGTGGTGTCGAGTAACTCGGTGTCCACAGGTAGTTGGTACCAATCCGGTACCAAGGACTTAGGTGCCAAATGACCTAAGATAGAAATTATGCGGGTTGACGGGTTGTCAACAGGACCCCCGGGAATTGAGGCGCTACAAAATTTCTTTTTCAAAAGCAGGGAGAAAACTTCATTTCCAAAATCAATCTATAATATATATATATATATATATATATATATATATATATATATACTCTATATATATATATATATATATATATATATTACGAATATTTGTGAGTTCATGAAACCTATTCTAACTTTGAAACAATAAAATTTTTAACATTTTTGTTACACCAAATGAAAAAAGATTCAACAAATAGATTCTACCAGTATTAAAGATGTGTTTTATTTGGCAAACGAATTAAGACATTCCAATAAGAATGCAAGATAAAAAGGTAGATATTAAATATGTTTGGTTCCTACAAAATTTGAGGGAACTATAATGAAATAAATAAATAAATAAAAAGAAAAAATAAATAAAATTTAAAATATATTTAAAAGTAATTAATTATTTTTTGTCATTTTAAACTTATTTAATTTGTTTGATGATTAAATAATTTAAAAAATGTTATATTATTTTTTAATATTTTTAGGAAATCAAATATAACTTATATATTTGCTTTAATTTGGTCTTTTATAACAATCACTATATTACAAATTTTATTTAAAAAAAAATTCAGGTATAAATAAACACCGGCTTTAACTCTGTTGGTAGAGAGCGAAGATACAATTCGTCTGATCCATTGGTTTTTCTTATCCAGCAAAAACGACGTCGTTTGATTACTATTATTTTACGTGGAGAGGACCTTTTTGACTAACATTTTTATTGCATAACTTCTAAACAAAAATATCAAATCTAATCTGAACACATCTTCCAAGCATCGACAGCGATCGTTTCATATAAGGTTGCATTGGCACTGAACTTTGACCTCGATGAAATGATAGACTAAGGTAGCGTTTGTTTTTTTTATTATTGTCGAATTGACTTTTTTTTTGAGCTTAATGTTGAATAGTACTTAATAATATTAAGTATTATGTTGTTTGTTTTTTAACATTGGGCGTAAGTAGGAATGGCTTGACCGAGGGTGTTATTTCGGGTTCTCGCCAGCCAGCAAAGATGGGTTTGGTTTAATTGTAATCGGGCTTTTAAGCGGATTCGGGGTTTATTTTCTCCAAACCCAGGTGAGTTCGAATATTGTTATTCCCTTAGATTATATTTAAAAATATTTTTTATAATTTTTTATTTTTATACTTTAATATAAATAATAATAATAATTAAATTTTTAATAAATAATTTATAAAAATTAATAATATTTTTATTTTTTAAAATATATTAATTTTAATATAATAAAAATAGAAAAACAAATATAAAAAATTTTAAAAATAAAAAATTTAAACAAAAATCAAATGTAAACAGGGCGGGTTTGGGATATTTTCCATCCCTGCCAACCCACCCCGTCTTGCCCCATTTAATTTTTTAAATAGGATAGGTTTAAGAATTTAAAACAATAAATGGGTTAGGGTTAGGATGGGGCCACCATCCGAAAACCCCGTTCCATCCTAGTAGTGATATTCTAACTGGCCCTCCTCCTTGTTGAGCAATGGTGGAGTTTTTCTTATTTTGGTGGAATATGACGTTTTTTCAATAGAAAAAGCCAAATATTTTCACTTTTTCTATTAAGAACTTTTTTTAGAAATTTCAACAATGAGTTGTGAACATTTTTAAAAACAAGACTAGATGTTAGAAGCTGTTTGGCTTTTAGCAAAAGTAAAAAAGAGCAAACAGCCACAAAGTAATTGTATCGTGGCATTCCTCTCCCATATCAACCAATTGCAAGGATCTCATTTTCTCATCAATGAATATTCTAGTAAAGAACTTTGCCCACATTCTTGACCAATCTTCTATAAGCACCCATCCAGATAATCGTTTAATTCTTATGGAACAATATCTTGGTCACTATCTGAAGAAGGTTCCGATGTGAGGGTGAAGTCTTGCTCACTGGTACGGAATGCCAATGTTGGTGATGACAAAAAAAAATCATCGTTTTTCGGATTTATTGGATAATTATATAATGAGTACCTTAAAAATAACTATTGCATGTTAATGTTCATCGTTTTTTGTGTCAATTGAACCCCTAGTTTGATGAACTAACACTAGAGTCATGTAAGGGACAATGACGGGCTGATACTGAGTGTGTAAAAGTTAAGTAAAGATGTAGGCCCGTGCGTGCAAGTATACGCGTTGAGTTCACGTAGTATAGTGGCTCGTCAAGTGTCGTTCCCATGAAGAGAAGCATGCTAAATACTGGCTTAGAGTCCTATATAATATTTGGATCACGTTGTATAGTGAATTAGGACTAATTTAACTAATCTAAGGAAAACCTAATATTAAAATATTTATTTAAAGCAATGATGAGAAAACTAAGGTTTTGCCGTCACCTACCACACCTAATGGATTTTAACCCCGATAGCATATTTATTTAGTATTTCATATGATTTATGTTAGTGGGTTGATCGTGCTCTACAGATATTATCTCTCGAGATATATCTTGCCTATCTTGCCAATGGGGATGCCTTATTACATCTCTGCCTCGGCCCATGGCTCAATATGCATAAATGTGCAAACCCTAATGCTACACTTGGAACCTGGGGTATCTCTATTCCCCCGATTGACCCAGTGTTGCTTTATCATCTATCACATAAGTCATCTTTATAACGATCTCAGACTCCTAGAAATAGTATGCCAAAATAGGCCAAATAATAACATGTGATTAAATGCAGGAGTAAAGCAATCATACAAAGTCATCAATATTAAATAAACCACATTTAATACATTAATCCATAATGGTGCGGCTAGGAGTTGACGAAACACTAGAGAAAGATAGTTCATAATGATATTCATTCTGTTGAAAGATTTTTAACATAAAGGCGAATCGGGGAAGAACTTCTGAGAAGAAGTCATCTTCGCCAATCTCTGAATCCGTCTCCATGTCGATCTTCCTTTGTTAGTGCTCTTTTCTCTTAAATCTTTGCACATTACCCTCGAAAATGCTCCACTTTTATGTCTTAGGGATGCGGGCCATAGTAGCCATAATTCCGGGCCATTTAATTCTCCTAGATTCTAAAATAAAACCTGGCTTATGCTCCCGGCATGCAGAGGCTGCGGGTGCCTTGCTGGTTCGGCTGCGACGTAGGACCTCGTGCGCTTTCTGAAGGCTACGCCGCAGCGTGGAGTGATTCACCGTTGTTTGGGTGCTCTGCTTTCCTTCTCATTTTCTTCTCTACTTCGGGTCTTTCCTTCACGCTATTTAGCTTCCTTTTTGCTTATTATCACACCTTGTCCTCCAAAACATGATAAGATAGAGGATTCATGCAATATTAGTGAATATGAATGTTAATCATGCAATTGAGTTATAAAAACACATAGAAATCTTACTGAAATGCATGCATAATTCACGCCAATCAGACACAGAAAAGAAACTATGGGAGGAAGAGGGTCATCATAAGCCTTACCACATACCCACACACGCCACTCAAAGTGGATGAGAGTGGCTTTAATCTTTGCCCTAGCTTTAGTCAGCGTAAGAGTGCTTAGCTTCAATTTATAAGCCCAGTCCCTTATTTTGATGTTCTATCTCTAGTAAAATTTCATGTGTCGAGGTTCTACGTAGTGATTGTCGATTATTTTAGTTCCTAGCTTTAGACGTTTCTTAGAGACGTGTGCAGCCTCGAATTTTGATGAAATTTATTTAATAAGTTCTTTATGTGTTGTTCTACTCCTCTGTAAAATTTTGTGATGATGAGTTGTGGGGCGAGGTGGTGGCGTTTAGTGCTTGAGTTCTATAGGAGACTGAGTAAGGTTTTGTGTTTTTTGACTTAAAAACCTAAGAAACCAATTCTAACAGTTAAAGAATTTTAAGAGCTTTAAAAAATAAGGATTCAAGGCCAGATATCAAGTTGGGCTTCTTGCCAAATAATTTTCTTTTTCTAAGAAACATTGGATTAACGACTCATTGTTTATTCTTTACTTGCAATTGTTTTATATAAATATAACATGTGAAATATGGTCGTCATTTCATTTAGAATAAATGGTGCCATATAATTTCATCATTTGATATATACATGTGCATAAGAAGGGTGCTTTATTTTCAAACTTACTTTAAGGCCATGTGATTCTTCTAGTATGATTGTAGCCAGCTTGTGATTCGGATGTGCTACCATGGGCACCATGTGAAAGAAGCTCTATATGATTCTTTGCTTGAAGTCATGATGTGAAAGAAGCTCTATGATTATTTTCTTGGAAGTCATGTGATTCACTAAGAACCATGTGATTCTTAAGGAATTTACAAGGCATGTGCTTAAAGTAGCTAGAAGTCTGTAAAGGCATTAGAGAAGCAAAACAACTTCTCCTAAAGGTTAAGAAAAAATAAATGTAATAATAATCTAGAAAGAAATAAATCCTAATCTAAAATAGTTTTGTCTAGCTAGTCTAAAAGAGGAACTAGTCAGATGGGTGTGATGGAGGAATCAAGGAGGGATCAGAGGATGACTCCCCATTGACCCGATTGAGGTAGAACTTGCTAGTGATGTACCACCAGAGGCGATAGTGTAATTGTTGTTTCATTTGAAGAGGAAATCTACTTGTTATGGAAGATGTTCTGCAATTGACATATGTTTTGCTTGAGAGTTATGGACCATCTATAAAGTAGTGTTGTGACTTTATCAAAAATAAAGGCACCATAATAAATCAACGCATATATTCACCTGACCTGAGAAGTTGGTTATGTCCTTCGGTCGAGCCTCGTTCACATAGGCGAGCTGTATGTAAAGGATTTCACTATTTTTGTCCAGTTCAACAATAGTTTTTATATGAGACAAGGCTTCCCCTTTCTCCTAACATTCGTCACCCTGATTCTCTCACTAAATATAAATGAGATCCTCTCATTCCCTAACAACAAATCCTAGACTCCTGAAGCCAAGCATCATTCAAGCTAGATGCATATAAACCCCGACATTGGAAGAGTTGGGCAATACACAATAGGTGACCACGATACCCACACCACCTTCTTCTTCTTCAACATTTTTTTCATTGTGTGTCTTTGCTTGAAAAATGTGTCCCTTATTAATATCCTCGAGGGATCATACCAAATATTTTTAGATCACGTGTTTCCTAATGCATCCCCAACATGACAATTTGAAGATTTTAATTTCATTCCATATTCATCAAAATGAAATATCTTCGTCCCATAGAAAACTCATTAAATATGATCCAATCTTCTAGATTTGGTTTGTACAATATCACCCTCTAGTCTTCCTTATTTGTTTGATGAATATCATCTCCTAATCTTGAAGCATTTATATACAAATCGTATCAAAGTGGATGTAGTAAGACTTGTAAACTCTTGGTCTACCAACTTGTGCACCAACAGGCTACAACTTCGAATTTTGCTATTGAAACACATGATTTAATTTTTGCCTAAGATCATGACAAGAAATATCTCCAACAAATTTCATATTTCAACAATAAAGAGGCATTTTCATTATCATCTTATGTTTCTAATTTGGTAAATCCATTCCATGAATAGTTGATTCTACTCATGGTCATCAATTGTGTTACTTGATAGTAGAACCCTAGGCTTGACAAGGAATACTATTTTAAATTGTCCATAATTAGCTCATTATTGATGAAACAATTATGAATTATGACTAGTATGAAGTGTGATTGATGATCAAATTCTACTAATCATAGATATGTGATATTAAATCAACTTATTCCAATTAACCTTTCCAAGAAGTTTTTATATTTGCATATGTTATTCTAAGTGATCATATATCAGCTTTGAATCTTCAATCAAAAGAAAACAATATCTAAAAAAAGTGTTGAGTTGAAATGGAAACGAAGCAAAATTGCCAACTTAAAATATATACCTAAATATATATTAACATATTAATTAAGAATAAATATATGCTCTTTTCAAAAGAAAAGTATAAAAATATATTCTACAAATAAATAAACATTATAATTTTTACCATTATTTTTAGAAGCAAATAATTTTCATTAATTTTATTATTTTTATGTCTTCAAGATCTAAGACAATAGAAAAAAGTAATAGTTTTATATTAAGTTTTTGAGTAATTTAAAGATTAAAAATTTAAAATTATGAAAGTTTTAATAATTTAAATTATATTATTTGATTTTCTTTAATATTTTTCATTACATAACGAAATATAAAGAAAAATTATTTTCTTAGTACTCTGAGGAACCAAACATAACATTTATATTTAAATCATTAATTGAAGTATGTAAAATAAATGATTGAGACAAGATCAAACTTACATGGCTTCGAGATAGTAGTTTAGCAAGAGAGTTGTAAAACTAATGGATAAATGATAGAGATGGGTTTTTTGGCCCTTGCTTAAACACAACTCTGAATTTTATTGTACATAGAAATTTTTAGTTTGTAACAAAACCAAATCAAATATGAACCCAGCAGCTCTCACTAAATACACCTAATATCTTTGGCTAGAGCCATTGCAGGGGATATGGATCCATGCTTAATGCTGGAAAATCAAAGCATACATCAGAAAAACAGTTCCTATATGGAGAAAATTGCTCTGTGAGAGTGCGGTCTAGCTTAATTCAAAATTAAATCAATGATGTTAATTTTCTTGAATGGAAAGTGAAGTATTGATAGAAGAAATGAACACATGGGAGGAAAATATTTCTTATTAGAGAAGATCATTCCATTTGAGTTGCGGCCATGCATGTTGGGGCTTAAAGGAAAATGCGGCCCATAAATATGTGGTGCGAGATCTTAAATCGGTAATACTATTCCTGATCTTTTACAGTACTCCAATATTGATTTTCCTTCTCATTTCCTTACAACTGGGTGAATCCACAAAAGTGTTGTTACTTTCATCGCCTAACCTCCGAGGCATCAGCGACGCAATGTAAACCTGCAAAAAGGCAGATCCGGTGACGGTGGGCCGACCACCTCTTCGACGATTAAGTCAACAAAAATACGGAGAGGTAGAAGAAGGAGGTTTGCACAATTGGGGTTGCATACCTTCTCATCATGGAAGTCCTCTGATTTATAGAGTGGTTCACAGTCCCTCTCCCTTTTCTCGAAAATAATCTCCTTTTCTTGAGACAAAATCTCTTTTTCCTTATCAGGATTAATCTTCCAAGTAAGGGATTTGAAAATTAGGAAGTTTATTGGATAAATACCTTTTGTGTGTTCTTTTCCTTTATCCATTCGATCCATAGAGGAACTTGCATGCAAAGCGGGAAGGCGACCGACTGAGACTTGGAACTCTAGGCGAGTACTCAAGTCTGGCCTCTAGGAGGATACCTGGGCTTTAATAGGCAGGCACCAGTTTCGGAGTCTGGGTGGTATTTTTACTATTTTTAATTAAAGCGTGTGGAAGCATGCACTCCACCAATATATATCGACGTATTTTACTCTAGCAGGCGCATTTAATCTTACTTTGTTGATTGCTACCTACAAATAGGGTAGGGGTTTAATAACGATTTAACTACGTTTCTCAGGATTTTTACTCTGTGATTTTGCCTTTTATGTGCTTGCCGAACTCCTTCCAAAGGAGCCACATCGGAACTTTGACTCTTGATGACTTTTAGTTTTTCGGTGAGTGTTCAGTCTCAAAACCTTCTTTTATCGTTAGTTTGGTTTGGGTGTTTTTTGAGGAGTCTATTAGGTTTAAGCGTAGGTTTCGGTTTATTGTTTCTTGGGTTTTTATCAGTGGGACTTAAAACCTCCAGGGGGGATTTCTTTTATCTTTCGAGGGTTTCGTTTCTGTCTTCGCTTAATGGGCCTCAAGCTGACCCCTTCTTGTCCCTTTTTTTTTTTTTTTTTGCCTGTAGAATGGTAAGAGGTTACGAAGAGGTTTCTAGCAGTCAGGCTAGGCATCGAAGGGGGACTCCCCGGGAAATGCCTACTACAAGCAATCTAGTTGCTACTATGTCTGTAGAGGAATTGAGATTGTACAGCCAGGTTCTTGTTGAAATCAGTCTTTAGATATTAGAAGGCCCGACTACCTCAACTATAGGGGAGGCTGATAACACCATCTACTTCACTCGAGAGCAGTTCGCTTTAGGGCTTTAATTCCCATTCCCCTCATTGGTGAAGTAGTTTTTACACACTTTACTAGAACCTCCCTACACTCGGCACACCCGAATGTTTTTTAGATTCTAACGGGTTATAGTGTGCTGAACTCTCTCTACTAGTTGGACATCTTGCTGGTGGAGATTTGTTTCATTTACACTCTAAAGCTTGGGATCGAGGGCCTCTTATTTATCTTGAGTCCCGGCTGCAATTTGTATGGGCTCCAGAGCTCTCCCAAGCAGTAGAAGGGTTGTCTTGGTTGCTGGGGGCCGTGTGCGTGTGACTCAAACTCGAGGGCTTCCTTTCGATATGAATTAGTCCCTCTCATTCCCAAGTTTGTTTTAGTTTTTTGATGCAGCTCATATTTGTCTAGGCGTTCTTCTCTATTGACATGCCTCTATTGTCTTGATGATTCGTAGCAACAAGGCGCCGGGCGAGCAATTTGGTTAACTAGTGGAGAAGAGGAAAAGGCTGAGCATATCGGTAGGTGCTTGAGATCATAGAGAGGGAGTGTAACCACGAGCTCCTTCTGTATGTGAAGAATCTGCAGGAGCTGGGCGCTAGTCCTTTCTCATACATAGTGTATGTTCTTCCCCGTCTATTACCCATCGAGCTTGTGAAGGGCAAGCACTTCGTCCTCGTGGATCTCCTTAAGCTAATACCGGGGAGCTCTTCGTAAGCCAAATCCTCTCCAAAACCCCTTATTCGGTCGGACTACCTACCCTTATCCATGCAAGATCCCAAGCCTGCCCAATTACCTTTGGTTGAGCGAGATTCACAACCTGCCCCCCAAGTGATGAAAAAGAAGACCGGATAGATTAATGTTGTCGGCGTGGGATTGGAGGGGTTTCTAGGCTAGACGGGTCCGATGGTTAGTGAGTCGGATGAAGAAAGGGAGGTTAGGATGTCTAAGCCTTAGCCACTTTGGATTTCTTTGTACGGATGTGTGACGAGTCACCGAGCAGGGGCTTGCCCTCGGCTGAGGTCCAACCCGAAGCGCTTTAAATAATGCGGTCTGTTGGGGAGGTTCGAGATCCAGCGATAATGATTTTCATGGATTCTCCAGAACAAGCTCTTAGTGTCTTGCCGGCTTTGGAGGGTGACGCCCGAGGTGCCTCCTTAGAGGCTTATGCATCGCTGGAGGATGGGGCTCTAACCGGAGAGCCTCCCCTTGATGACAAGGTTGCAAACGAGGCTCTTCCTGCAGAAGAAGCGGGTGGCCCGCCGCCTTAGGCCAAACACCTAGTCTTGGACTTTCTAGGCCGGACCAGGAGGCCATAAACAAGAGTTGATACTTGGCTGGCGTAACATAGCCGTTGTAGTGGAGTCGTTCGCCGGCAGAGGCGCCGGCACCAGATTAGAAAGCTTCCTAGTTTCCCATAAAAAATGCAACCCTTTCGATAAGAAGGATTCTCCAGTCGAGCAGATGTGAGGTCTACGCCCTCTCAGCGACCTTAGGTGTTCTGTGGTGGGGCTGCGTTAAGTACTCAGTCACGCTCCCTAACTACATGGATAAGGGGGTCCTATCGATTGTGTGGTGGAAGGCAGGATGTATATCCACAATCCTTGACTGATGAGGCATGGCGACAGGGATGGTATGTTAGACTTCTAATGTTTAGAGCATGGGTTTTGTATTATTATTATTTCCTCCTAATGCCTCTTTTGTAGCAGTCGTTACCACTTGGATTCGAACATGGCTCCACTAGCATAGGGAGCTTAGTTAGGTTGGAGGACTGGGAAACGTGTATCTTGGGTGCATGCCCGGAAGCCTCGGGCCCAGAAGAATCCACACGAGCGGACGAGTCTGGTTTAGACATTGGGACGAAGACGGAGGGCATGGAGGGACTCGGTTGCGAGATAAAGAGAGACGAGGCTAAGGAGGCTCGGGTTGCTTGACCGACTACAATTGCGAGGCGACACAAGCAGGCGGAGGGTGACGGCTAGGGTCCGGGATGCTCCCAGTGGCTGCGGGGAAGCCCAGTGATGCGGAGGAGGCCGTGGGGCGGGGCGAGGCGCCGCTTGGAGGAGTTGAGCAAACGTCTCTCCTGCTAGAGATTGGGGCGGCCAAGGACGAGGTATCCTCTCTCCACTCCCAAGCCGACAAAGACAATGAGGCCATGAAACACAACATCTATTACCAGAAGGCCCTAGAGGTCATTTTTGCCTACAGCTACGAGTGTTGTGTTTTCAAACACAACATCTGTATAGACCAATAATAAGTTCCAGATGGTATGCCGATTTCTCTAACCCGTTGCCACGTAAGTTCTTTATGAGCCCTAGGTGCCCCAGATCTAGCGTGTGCGGAACCCACGTGATCGAAATAACACTCGGCGAGGTGGCCAATGAACTGAGAGGAAAATGCTTCCACCAGGGGACCCAGGCGATTCAATCCTGTTTTTTCTTTTCTATTTCTTTTTGAAATTTTTGTAAGGGTCCCCGTTTGGCCACCAGGACATATTTTTTGTAATCATAAACGCCAATTGGCGCATTTTAATGAAATATGACTTCTAGTACTCTTATGTATTGAACCTTTATTATTTCTTATCCTTTTTACAAACATCAACTGGGATAGTTTATTCTTTCATAGAGCTACGAGGTCGGCTCTCTAAAAGTGCTAGCAAGCTTATAGCCACAGGTCTAGTCTTTTGAAAGTGCCCGATGGAAGCTTGGGAAAAGTGAGTCGGTCTTTTGAAGTGCCGTCGGGCTTAGGCCACAAGTCGGTCTTACAAAAGTGGCGGCGGGTTTGAGCCACCAGTCTTGTCTTTTGAAGTGGCGGCGGGGCTTAGAGCCACAGTTACGGTCTTTTGAAAGTGCCCCGAGGCGGGCGCAGAGCCACAAGTTTGGTATTTTGAAGTTACTAAGCGGGATTAAAGCCATAAAGTGCGGTCTTTTGAAGTGCTAGCAGGGTTTAGAATACAAGTCGGTCTTGAAAGTGGCGTGTCTCTTAGAGCCACAAGTCTGGTCTTTTGAAAGTTCCAGCAAGCTTAGAGCCACAAGTCTGTTATTTTGCAAGTGTCAGTAGGCTTGACCTAGAGTGCAGGATCTTTTGAAGTGTCAATAGGTTTAGAGCCACATGTCTGGTCTTTTGAAAGTGCCAGCAGGCTTAGAGCCACAAGTTTGGTATTTTGAAATGGAGGCTATTCTAAAAATTGAAGGCAATAATGCCTTTAAAGAACACTTGATTGGTAATATTGCAACGATTGAAAGAAAAAACTCTAAAGGAATTTTATTGATAACCCCCTTAAAGAAAACTCTATTGATAATTCCTTTTAAGGTGCATAGCATTCTGGCCACCAATGCCTCGTCTAGTTTATTTAATGAGTACGACTCGGCTAACCCCACTCTTACGATGACATATGGCTGCTCCCAATTTGGTTGGAATTTTCCAACCATCAGGTCAGCCGTGTTTCAAAGACCCTTCTCAAGACTAGGTCTTCGGCTCAGAATGCACGCGGCTTTATATGCATGTTGTATAAGTTTGCCATCCTTTGTTGGTAAGATGCTATACGTATAGCGCCACTGCTTCTCAGAGCTCGTCTGCCATATCTAGGTCCTTAGAGATGGATTTAGCAATAGTCATTCCAAGAACCTCAACTCGAAGCATGGGCATCCCAATTTCTATAGGAATAATGTACTCCCAGACTTCTACCTCTAAGGAGGTTGTGTGTGGCCAGGTTGGTGTTAGTAGCTCTCAAGCCGGTTTTTATCTAGCTTCATCGACAAGTTAAAACCATTTTCACCACCCCAAGGGAACGGTCCATCTAGAATAGGGAGTGCGGTCGGCCCTTATGGCTATCAAATATCTTAGAACCACGATCTGGCTAGCCCAAGGGTAGGGGATACACTCTATCTTTATCTACCAGTATCAGAAGTCTCAATAAGCGCACGCATACTCACCACTGTCCTCCTTTCTTTGGAACTACCACCACATTTGCTAACCACTTGGAGTACTTCACTTCTCTAATGAAGCCTACTTTCAATATGTTATCTACCTGCTTCTGGATGATTTGATGGCTATCTAGGAGAAAATGCACCTCTGTAAATCGACCGGCGTGGCCTTGGGAATTAAATCATTGCTTACAGTAGTGGCCATAGTCGGGCTAATCCCTACCATATCTAAGTGGTTCCAGGCGAACACATCTACGTTATTTTATAGCATGAGTCATAACTATTCTTTTTCGTCACCAGATAGAAGAGAACTGGCATAAGTGAACTTCTCCCGACCAGTCGACATTACTTTTTCTGAGGGATCCACGGCTAAGCGCTCACTTTCTTCCTACGGTGATCTAGGCGGTGGTTGTGGTGATTGCTACGTGGTGGTCTAATCTTCAAGAGGAGGATTTTCATGGTTCTTCTGCGTTTTGCGCTCCCTCGTAGATGGTGAAGCTTAACTGCTGTGTGACCGATTGGCTTGATTAAGTGCCACGGTAAGGGTGAGCACAAAATCAGCAAAATTTATATACACCTAAGTTCCTACTCTGCCGTGGTCAGTCACGCAGTATAGTGAGTCTAAGGGTCGAACACGAGGGGATGGGTTTTCATCATAAATGATTTGCATAAGTGCGAGAAAGGTAGGCTTTCTATTTGGACTTTTGGTTGCTTCAAAAACGGTGGAAGTAGGTTGAAAGCGAAATTGTAAGCGAAAGTAAAGTGTGAAAAGTTAACTTTGAAGATTTAGGTCACTAACTTGGTAAGTTAGGAGCTGAACAGAGTAATCCTCGGGTTTATCCTCGTTATGAGCAAACAACTTTATAGTCCACACAGCATAGCAGGATCTATGTTTAACTAGCAAACTTCACCTATGACAACTCCTATTTGAGTGTTCGGCCACGGTAGCATGCGGCTATGGCCCTTTTCGGTTTGAAACCCTTTGGCATTAAAATATCATTTGAGGCTCGTAAAGACCATATAATGAACCCGCAGTGCATTTAGCAATAAGTATGCACTGTATCTAACGCTCATGGAGAGTGACGAATCAATAACATTCAAAGCTATTCAACCCTAGTTTGAGAAGATGAGGCCATAAATACGGTACCTGTGACTTCGATGCAAGAGGGACAACATGCATATGCCCACCACCAATAACTGTCCTCTTCAAATAAAGGAGGCTTAGCGAGCATCTCTTGAGTTGTCATCCTCAGAGGGGTGTTTGACAGAAAGTAAGGGAAGAGGAGAAGAGAGGAAAATAAAACCTAACTAAATCACGAGACTATTTACAAGAAATACAAAAACTTACAAAATCTTCTCTCCCTAAATTGTTGCTTCCCAACATCCTCTCTATTGATTACAAAAATGAGGGTTTATATAGGCCACCTCGATACATGAAAAATACCCAAAAAAGCCTACAAATTTGGCTAAGTTAAGAATAATTAATACACCAAATTTGGAGTCGGTTAGCATTAAATACAAAAACATGACAAGGCAGTAAATTTCGCTAGGAGTGAAGAATTTCGCTGGAAGTAGCGAGAAATCACCATGTTCTCTTGAAAATGAAAATTTCGCTAAGGCTTAGCGCAATTCCCAGTACAGCTGGCGAAATTTCGCTAAGCTTAGCGGGAAATTTAGGTGATAGCAATCTGAAAATTTCTCTGGAGCGGTGCCTAGCGAAAATTTTGGTCTAGCCAGTGGCAATTTAAACCGGATTGTAAATTTTTGCTAAGGTTGCGAAATTTTAGCAATCTTAGTGATTCACAGGCTTTCAGCGATGTTCCTTTGCATTACCTCTGTCTTCCTAATAATTTTTTTCTTCCACTTTGCCTTTAGTTTTCATTGATTCTTGGGCTGGTTGATGGGCGACGCGAGTTGAGAGCTGTGATTCGTCATACATCTCGTATTGAACTTCTAAAGTGTGCAAAAGCACAAAACAGCCAAAAATAACCTGCAAACGGCATAAGTGATGATGATACTTAAGACAGAACACTTCAATTTGTCGTGTGACATGATTAGTGCGCAAAAGCACTCAAAACCTATCTAATATAGGGTTCAAAATTGTACTTTTTCGGCACTAATCACACCCCCCAACCGAAACGTTGCTAGTCCCTTAGCAATGGAAAAACAAAAAGGAGATGCATGTGGTGATTTTCAAAAAGGTTATGATTGAGTACATGTACATATAAACATTGTCTTAAAATGAAAAATTGACATCAAAGTTGTAAACCGATATGAAATAACCAAATCCATACAAGAACAATTCTAGGTCAATATTGGTTCCATGATTCTCAACTTGAATTTCCACCTAAGTCTAATGGTTCTTTATATAACCCGGATTACGCGATAAATTGCAAATTTGTCCTCCCTGACCTAGCATTGACATGGCTGCCAAAACATTGACAACCTAGATAAGGATAACTCCTTTTCTTTCTTTATTCAATTACATTGTGGATGCAATGCTTAAAATTCGACTTCACAGTCCGTGTAACGGTCCACCCAGGTGACTCCTGACCAATTAAGGTTTTAGGGCATCGAAGCCAAAGGATCATCGGCCACTAATTCTAAAGGCTTCACCCCGGACTCTGAATGACTTTGAAAATCAAGCACCTACAAATCGTTAGACTCTACACAATATCCACCCATGCTTGAACACTAAATTGATGACTCCAAGTGATTAAGGCATAGGGCATCGGAGTTTCAAAGGCTTTAAGCCATACACCCTCGGGCCGTGCTCGGGTTTCAAGAGGCAAAACTTCACGACTTTGTTTTCTTTTCTTTTCTTTGCTTTTTCTTTTCTTTTCTTTTGGGAAGACAACATTGGTCTTCAAGTATGGGTAACAGACCTATCCTAGGTTTCCGACAATAGCAAAATCTAGGCTATGCAAGCGAAGGAAGCAAACAAATTCCACGACTATTGAAACAATCTAACGTGGTGTGTGAATTAACATAAGGGAGAAATGTTCAGAGGATTGAGCATCTTTGGAACTATTGACCAAAATTATTTCAAGCATGGAGTTGTTCTAGCATAGAGGTGACAAGCAAGTGCTTCAATTTCCCGACATAAAGCGTTCAATTTCTTCAGTGTAGCGATTCAATTGTTCAATTGAAAATAAAAACAAATACCCAATGGAAATAAAGTACTTCCACACCGGATAAGATGGGCATACTTACGCAAAGCGCTCTTGTTACCGCAAAAAAAAAAAAAACAGAATGCAATCATTAGCTCTAACTTATATCTTATTTTAAGCACGACCGGGTTTAAATAAGTAAAGAAATGAGAAGCATTGAGCTGGAACCAAGCGGCAACCCTTTATGGAAATTCTGAAACACTGGGATTCGGGGAGGGTCCATCGGGAGAATTTCTTCCTTAATGACCTGCTGCATCACATATGGTTTTACCCTCTGTCCATTGACTTTATTACCACTGTTATCGCGGATCCGTAAGTCCATTGAGCCATTGGGTATGCTTCTTTGGGCCCGATGAATGGACAGATCCGCCGAGGATTTTGAGCTTGCTGGAAATAGTGGAGTTTGGAGTCATATAAGAGGACTTGGTCTCCCTCCTTGAAACTCTTCCTAGTTATCATTTGGTCATGCCATTTCTTTGATCTTTCTTTTGAATCTTGGTATTAGTAGGCATTGTCAGTATTTCTTCCAATTCATTAAGATCGAGAAATCTCTTCTCTCAAACTAAGCTTAGATTATGTTGCTTCTTGATCGCCCTTGTGCTTTGTACTCAATCTCTCTTGGAAGGTGACATGCCCACCACCATAGACCAACCGATAAGGGGACATTCCTAGGATTGTCTTGAAGGCATTCTATAGGCCCATGCGAATCAAAAGTTTAATGGACAGTCTTTCAAGTAAATGTAACCGCCTTCATCGATATGGTCTTAATTTCCTTTGTTAGCGAGTTCCGCTGGCCTCTTGTTTGAGGATGGTAAGGAGTAGCCACTTTGTGTTTCACACCATATTTAGCCATGAGGTTTTCAAATGGTTTGTTACAGAAATGCGAACCTCCATCGCTAATAATGGCTTTCGGTACTGACACAGGAAAGATATTGGCTTTCAAAGAATTTGAGTACCATACTATGGTCATTGGTTTTGCGAGGATCGCTTCAACCCATTTGGAGACATAGTCGCTCCCACGCAAAATGTATATGTCGCATATGAGGTGGGGAAAGGTCCCCATAAAATCGATACCCCATACATGAGCAGTTCGGCCACAAAATTGGGTTGATGGCATCATATGTGTGAGACAATTTAAGTCTTTGGCATCACATCACAGCCACAAGACACATTGGGTATGCTTCCTTGCCAGACAATGAAGGCCAATAGAAACTGTGCGTACCTTCATTCTTTGTCTTTTGGGAAGCAAAATGACCTCTGAAGCACTCTCATGGCAATGGTTTAAAATTCCCTTGTTGTTCCTCCTCAGTACACACATTTCACGATGATTTGATCGCACGGTATTTGAATAAAGACTCTTTCCCAATAATAAGATAGTTTAGAAAATAAGTATTTCCTATCTGTCCTTTCCACTCAGGGATTTCTCTGTAGTGAGGAAATTGGCAGTAAAGGCATACGAGGGCTTTCTCCAAGCGCATTAGGGATTCTTCGGGAGATTCATCATTAATGGGTGGTGTGAGGTGTCGTGGGCTATAGTTAACCTTGACGGATGATCTGCCACCACATTTTCCCACCCACTTTCTTATCTCTCTAATTTGAAAGTTGAACTCACAGTAACAAAACCCAGCGGATGAGTCTTCAACTTGCATTTGTTGGTTAAGAGATATTTGAAACATAATGATGTAAAAATGACTATATCGGCCGACGGAGTATGCCGAGATTTATCTAAGGCATATACCCTTTACCCGACAACTCTTTTTCTGTAGTGGTATAATTCCTTTATCTTCATTCGAGGTTTTGCTTATAATACCTCACGTAGAGGTTTCCCATCCTCTTTGGCCAGAAATGCAGCTCCTATAGCAGATCACTTCATCACACATCACCTCGAATGAGTAGCACTTGATGGAATTACTTTCGAACTATTAGGCGATAGTCAAATGAAATTCCAGTTCTTCAAAACTCTTCGACAATCTTTCTCCTGACGAATTTGGCATCTTTCAGAAGCTTGTACATGGAACATGATTTTGAAAAATCTTTAATGAATCGTCGGTAGAAGCACTGCATGACAGTGTCTAATTGTTTTCACATTTGTTGAAACGTGATTTGGAAATAATGTCGATCTTTGCTTTATCAACTTCAATTCCTGGCAGAATAATGTGCCCGATACAATTCCTTGGTTTACCATAAAATGGCATTTCTCGATTAAGCACCAAATTCTTCCCTATGCACCTCATAAAATGGCTTCCAAATTGGTTAAGCATTCTTCAAAATCGCCCCCATATCTTTGCTGATATCTGTCATGTATATCCATTATACGCTCTACCATGTCATTGAACATGCGCGAGGCATACATCTCATTTGAAAGTGGGTGGGGCGTTACAAAGCCCACAGGCATCCTCCTATAGCATCAGTGCCAAATGGACAGTAAAAATGATCTTTTCTGATCTTACAAGACCAGATTTCTATCTGGAAGTACCTGAATACCATCAAAAAGCAATGAAGGTGTCGAAACTCTTTCCGGGAGCTGATCGATGAACCGGCAATGGAAAGTGGTGCTTTCGTGTCACCTCATTGAGCCAACTTCTATAATCTATACACACTCTCAAGGCGGATTTGTAAGTCGGGTAGACAATTCTTCACCCTTCTCGTTTCCACCGGTTGTTACTCTACTGATTTCTTAGGCACCACCTGAGTTGGGCTAACCTATGTGCTATCATAAATGGGATAAATGATACCAACTTGAAGCAATTTCAAGACCTCCACACGAACTACTTCCTGTAGATGGGGATTCAACCTATGTTGGGGCTGCCTAACAGCTTTAGACTCCTCTTCTAAATAGATATGATGAGTGCAAATGGACGGGTTTATGCCTTTAAGATCAGAAATTTTCCATCCCAATGCTTGCTTGTTCTTTTTGAGAAGGTGCAGGAGATTATGCCTTGTGCGTGGATTAGCGGTGAAGAAATCCTGGTGGAGCAACGCTCATTACTTCCAAAATGCATACTTTAATCGTGGGGAGGGGTTTGAGTTCTATTGTTGAGACATGGGTTCGTACGGTCGATAGAGCAAAATTTATATTTTTCTTCTCCAGTACCCCTGTACTAAGCTCATTTCTTGAAGTGCTGTTACTCTACAATGATCGGATAACTCACGAAAGTAATATATCTTGCTCTTGTTGATTAGCAACTGCTTCGAATGGTATCTAAAATACGAGACTTCTTCAAATATGGCATCCTCCTCAGTGCATATGCCTTTTACCCATATGAAAAATATTGAGTTCAAGGTCATATTTCCAAATGTGAGTTGCATGACTCCATTAGGCAATTGATGATTATCTGTAAGATGATAAAAAGCGGTCTCCCTAATATGATGGGCACACGATTAAGATCTATTGCAAGCTGGTTGCAGTATCGAAATGCGACAAAATCTTGGATAGTAAAATCGTCCGCGTATAAGGCGATCCTCAATGGTTCCTTTTGGTATTTTAATAGACCTATCGGCGGTAGAGTGTGATGGAGTGGGTTTGGTTCACTGAGTGATTAGCGCCATAGAATCACGACAGCAGATTCCTGCCCAGCTCCCAGTCCCAGCAGATCTTTCTCCACGGCCCGATGCCTCAATATTCCGCAGATATCGTAGGACATCTGGATCCTTATACTTCAGGTCTTGCTCTACGATAATGGCACTAACTTGCTCAGTTAAAAAGGCCTTTTTATTTACATTAAGACCCTTTTTTACCGTGTACAAATCCTTTAAGAATTTTGCGTAAGTAGGAACCTGTTTAATCATATCGAGGAGAGGAATATTTACTTTCACTTGCCCATGATACTTCCAACATTTACATGCAGTTGCGATGTTTCTGTTTGCTTTCTTCGAGGAGAACTGCGGAAGCACGGAGGGGGATGTTACAATGTTACCTCTTCCTTGTCCACTGGTTCTTCTGAGTGGCTCGTAATGGAGCGACTTGGTAGCTTTGATCTTTTGTTGGCTTTAATTCCTTACCGCCGTAAGAGTCTAGCGCCTTAACTTCATCGATTTTGCATTTAAGTCCTCGATCGATCTGTTTCATTCACCACTTTACGATATTGTTGTGCTGGAAAGAGCCTTCCCTTTTGAACTCTATATTTGCGATTAGACAAATTTGAAATCTCAAATGCATATTATCGATTTCTGATGAACTCTCTTTGCTTCCAATTTCGACTAGTTTGGACATTCCGACACATACATTCTTACAAATATGCCCTTTTACTTAAATTTAGGATTACTTTGTTCAACGAGGAGAAGATAGTGGAGGCATCATTGTTGTAT
>JAEQBH010000886.1:0-124534 GCA_016808115.1 Tetrastigma voinierianum | reverse complement strand
CCCTTGTCGCGACATCGCTTAGTTTGGCACTTGTTGCAAAAGATTTATTAGTAAGTCATGATATTCCTTTGTTTTCTGCAGCACCTTATGTCGCGACAAGGGAACCACGTCGACATCAACCTTATTTTCTCTCGCAACCTTTAAATGATGGTTTCATGTCGCGACGCCAATCTTTGTCGCTGGTTATCACTCTATGGTTCCAATGTGTTTTAATCGTTGCTCTCGATGTCGCTGACATCGATCTCTTTGTCGCGGACATCGCCTCATGTCTTCGCAGCCCTTCAATCGATGATTTCTGATGTCGCGACATCGATCCCTGTCGCGACATCACTTTACGCTCGCAGTTTTGAATTGGTCGCTCAGCGTCGCGATTATCGATCTCTTGTTGCGACATCAACTTTAGTCTCTCGGAGTTTCAACTGGTGTTCCTGGAAGTCGCGACCAACTCCTTTGCTGTGACGCTAGCCTACGTTTTAGCGCTTTCCATCGACAGTTCCCGATGTCGCGACATCAATCTCTCGTCATGAATATCAACTTTAGGAACTCGTGAATCGGTGAATCGTATCTTATGTCGCGATTATCGATCTCTTGTCGCGATATCGCCTTAAGTCTTCGCGTTCTTCAATCGAGCAGTCTCATGTCACTTAATTCTCAATCTCGCCGCGACATCGTGATATGGCTCATAGCCTACACCGTCGTTCGTGTCGCTGACGCCGCCCTTCCGTCTTCGACTACAGCTGCAAATCACATCGCCATTTTTTCAAACCCGCTATAGCGCCAAGGTGCTTCTTGTCACAAACCTCAATCCCTTTGTCACGATCATCTTCGTCGCAGACATCACGATGTTTGCCGCGACATCATTTCTAAGTCTCTCGTTAGCCTCGCTTACATTGTAATGCCCGTCGTGACTGCATCGTTTCTTCGACTTTTCTCTCATGTCGCGACCGCATAATTGGACAATGCAAAACCCAAAACCGTAACATTAGTTACCCACCGCTTCTATTTCGCCGCCATTTTCTCTCGATTTTACTCCACCGATTACGTATTTTTCTCACGCTTTTTCTTCTTTCTTTCACACTCCCTCGCTAATAAATTGGTGAGTTTCTTCATAATTCTCGCAGATATTAATTATTCCTCCTTTTCGGATGAAAATCAAACAGTAAAAATGGATTAAGAATAGATGACTTTAAGCTCATCAAACTCCCCAAACTTAAAGTTTTGGCTTGTCCTCGCTGTGCTGAAAGAAAGAATTGTCTGTCCTCGCTAAAGAGGACATTTTTCTGTTCCGTTTCGCAAGAGTAAATAATTTTGGTTGAAATAAAAATACAGAATGCATTGTTGTACATCTAACTTCGTCCGGGGCTTCAAGGTCAGTTTTTAATCTTTATAGTATACAAAACTAAACTGTTGAAATTGTTTTACAAACCACATAATCATTAGATCCTGTTGAATAATAGATTATTTTCCTTTCTCATCTTCATACTGAGTCACTTAACTCCCTAAAGTCCTTCACAGTTTTGATTGTTTCCATATTTCCAAATTCCATAGGTTTGTTTTTCATATTGATCTCCACTAATGTAGGTGATTTCAGCCTTCAAGATCAATCAGGTCTTTTGGGCTTATATTGTTAGGTTGGGTAATGGGTGTGGATGGCAGAAATTTTTAGGCAGACAATCGAACCTTTCTCTCCTTCTCGCCTCTTTCCTTCTTGTAGCTTCAATAACTCCCTAAACTTCATGTTTGGAACATCTTTACTGCTTCAATTTAACTCGTATGCCCCCTATTTCTCACTCTGCAACTCAATCGGGAAATTTCCTTGTTTGTCACCATTCAGGGATAGTGCAATGTTTTACCTTTGTGGCTTTCTAACACTTTAGCGTAACTTTGGGTTAGTAGCTCCTATACCAGATGGCATTAGGTACTTAGGTGTTGAACAATTCTAAGAACTTAATTGTTCAAGAGAGTTAGGCCACAAGATGAAACTTATCCCTATAAGCTTTCTTTTCTATTGCATTTTCTGCTCCTTGCCTTTTTCTTCTCATTCCCCTTTTTCTGAGTTCCTCAAAAACATATACTCCCCCAAACTTCATTTCTTTCCCTTGAATTCTCGGGTAATCATCTCTGCTCTTATCGAAGGATTGATTTTTTTAGATGGGTCAGATTTACTTGCTTATTTTTGAAAATAGCTTGTTTGGCTCAATTTGAACTAAGGTATATGATCAAGATATGAACAAGGATGGCTAGAATGGCTCAAACTATCCAAGAATGGCCTGTGACACCTCTTTGTCACCAGATTACCTAGGATTTCGCCAACTAATAATCTAACAAATTGCAATTTGGATTAAAGAAGTTGTGACTAACCATAAGGGATTGTATTGAATCAATTTTTTGTTGATGAGTAGTTAAATTACTTGATATTCAACAGGTTCCTTGACTTATTGTTCGTACCACAAACTCAAAAATATGTCTTGTATCTTCTATTGTATTACCTTCCTCTATCTTCAGACTTATCAGTTGTGACTTTAGTCACTTTTGAGACTCAGGTTTCAACTCAAATCGTATCTATTCGCCCTATTCTACATTTCATTTATTCTAATCTAATCAGCTTCATTCAATTCATCCATTACATCTCAGTTAGCTTTCTTTTATTCTTGGAACTAATTCCTACTTCTCTTTTATTTTCCCAACTATGCAACCACAAAGTGAACATAAAATTTGAATGAAAACTAAAATAACACAACAATTCATTTCAAATTTATCATTTTATTTTTGATTCAATTGCAAATGTTGGATACACAGTATGGGCTTTGGAAGGTAAAGGAGATCAGTTTGGGAAAAAGTCTATCTCTTTCTTTTGGAAGAGGCAGCAAAGATATTAGGGGGATCCAGGTCTAGGGTATTCAAATGAGCTGGGAATGGAGGGAATTTCATTTCTCTTCTTTCCTTTCTCTTCTTAGTTTCCTTCAACTTGATCTTCAATGAAGATCTCATCGAGAGATCAACCTTCTTGTTTAGCCTATCTTGTCTCTTCCCAAGCCATTCATTGTGTTTCTTCATTTCAACTATTATTTCCAAAATTTGGAAAGATTGCTGTTAATCAAATCCAAATTTTCACCCATTCTCCTCTCATCGTAGGATTCAAGATCTCGCTGTCTATCATCCAGCTTATTCTCAAAATCTTTTTTTGTAGAGACTTGTATAAAATTTGAATCCTTTATTTGTTCTCCCAATTTGGCTCGTTCGCCTCTCTTTCTTCATGATGGTTGTGAGCTGAGAATCACGCTCAAACTGATTGTTATAAAAAGATTCATGACTCAGCTTGAGTTTCTGTAGAAGATAGCGATCTCTTTCCTTCATTTCTTTCTTGAAGTCCTCTTTGTTGCTGAAGAACCTCTTTCATCTGTTCTTCTCTTTCTTTCGCCTTTCTTCCCATCAGCGATCTCTTTAACTCTTTCATAAACTCCCCTCCTTGAATCTGCAGACATTCCACTCTTTTCCCCTCGCGGTCTTCCATCTTCTTCTGGATGGCATTGAGGGCCTCCATTATTGAATTGTTCTCTTGTTCTCCCCTTGAGCTCCTCTCCCCATCGAATGCCTGCTTGCATAGGAGGAGAACTAGCGATGGGATGAGAAATCTAAGGGCCTTTTTCATCCCGCCTTCATCGTCTGCAAATGTAGAAGTATTATTTTCTGGATTCTCTTCTTCTTGGCCAGCAACCCCCAAAGTCTCCTCTTCTTGTCTTGCAGCTGGAGCTTCTTCTCTGGTTTTAATCAACACCCCCTTTTTCTTTTGGTTTCTGGGTCCCTTGCTCACTCCTGTCAGTAGGAGAGGTGATGTCATAGGGACTTCTTCTTCTTTCTTCCCACTCCCTTCACCTCACCCTTTAAACATAAAAAACAATTTATTTGCCGGGTAGGATCATCCCTCTTATTTCCTTCATGGTACCTCATTATAGAATTTTCAATTACTACGCCTCACTGGAAGCTTGTACCCCTTCGTAATAGCATGATTATTGCTTCCTCGCTCTCTCACCTGTGCACACATGCTTGGTTGGAAACCAAAACAGAGCAAGAAATAGAACCATACCTTAGCCTCGAGGCTTCCCCTGCTCGGGTGGTTTTTGGTCCTCCTTCCTTGTCTCAAATGCAGAAGCCACAAGTGGAGCTCTTTTGGCAATCTTTTCAAATTTGCTTTCCAAGAGCTAACTTGACCCATGATTGTGCCCCGCCATTCCATAGGCTTGCATGGCCTTGGCTCCATATGGTACCCATAATTCCTCCCCACGAACACGCTTGTTGTCTTTCCCGCCACCCCGGTGATTTGAATAAAATTTTCTGACCAATCGTCGTAGCCTCGATTTTTGATGAGCGTAAAGTTTCCTAACCTCTTGTTCAATCATCTCCTTGAAAGGGGTAATAGGGTTTCTGAATCTTCTTCTCGCTGTTTAACCCTTTGTTACATAGTGCTTCTTCCAGCTTGGAATAAGCTTCCTCCGATACAAAATCTTCTACTCTTCTTCTTTACTCTTCTTTCCTCGTCTGCTCTTTCTTCGTAAACCGTTGGTACTCTCTGGTGCTTCTCAGGCATCTCTTCCAACGGTTCTTCCCGTTGGATTCTTCTTCTCGGCTGCATATATTCCTCCATGACTTCCTGTGTTAGGACAAGGTTTGAGGTTTCCCGCCATTTGAAACGAAGGAAAGCTTTCTGAGAGTCCTGAGCTATATTTCGTGAATTGAGAATCGAAGGAAAGTGGAGGACGAATCAAGCTCGAGGAGTAGAGAGGAAGTGGGAAGAAGTTCTCCAACGCTTGCAATTCAATCAAGCTTGTGGCCATTTATTGTTTTATTAAATTCGCATGTCGCGACTTCAATGCAAAGTTGAAATTATATGCTGTCATTAAAATTAGGGCAAAATTTAAACTGCCCATCTGGAAAATTTCCAATGATGTCGCGACATAAAATTTCTTGTCGCAACATAATCAACTTTTGGTGGGACAAGTCGTCCCTTGGCTACGACAACAATTATTTCTCTATATGATGATGTCGCGATAACTCCTCTAGGAGGAATTGCCTTTGCTCGACTTCGTCTTTTCTTCCTTCAACATCGACCGAGTCACGACATCAATCTTCGTCGCGAACTAATCGCATTTGCCTTTTATATTTAATGAAAAGAGGGTTTTTTTTCATTCTCTTTATCAACTTTCTCAAACTTCTCAAGATCAAATCAATTTCACACAAGAGTTCATACATGTATTCAATTAAATTTTCACAAAATTTGTATAGGAAAAGAATGCTTCCTTTTCTCAGATCTCCTTCCGTGAATTGGCCGGAGTCGCTCCTCGAATTGTCTCTTTCTCTCATTTCTCGCATTAAGACAAGCACTCTACAACATTTACGGAAAGGATTTGATTACGCCTTTACCTGCTTTCTAGATTTCCAAAGAGTCACTATATAAAAATAAAAACTTTAGAGAAAAATCAAAGTGAATTCCTAAATAAAATCTAAAATTAGAAATTGAAAGTCATTTCAAGGCCTCCCATCACCGCTTCGCTTTGAGTCCCAATGACTTGCTGTTTTGGTTCTTCTTTTAGATAACCCATTGAGTTCTTCCATTCCTTCCTCCCCGCTTTAGATAGTGCTCACTTGTCCATCGACTTTGAATTCTTCTCTCCAAAAAGATCACCCCACGTGCCATCGCTCCAAAAGTATTGCTTGACACCACCGTGTATGGCCCACTCCATTTGGATTTCAACTTTCCGAAACAATTTCTTGGGCTTCAGAATTAAACAAGAGAACCTGCCCCCGCTCCGAACTCTTTCCTCGGATCCTTTGATCTATGCTACTTTTCATCTCTATCCTCGTAGATTCTAAAGATTAACATAGCCATTTCTCAATTCTTCCAATCTGCATGCTTGGAAACAATCTCTCTTCCCGCAGCTTTAAACGGTTCAACTTGATGGCCCACATTGCCTTGTATTCCAATTCTAGAGGTAGGTGACATGGTTTTCCAAAACAATTTCAGATGGGACATTCCAATGGGAGTTTTGTATGCAAACCCTGTATCTACAAAGTGCATCATCAAGCTTCTCAAGACCAATCCTTCCCGCTCAGCTCACGCCTTTTCAAGTATTCTTTTAATCTCCCGCTGAAATTTCGCTGTCCATTGGTCCGGGACGATAAGCTAGACCATTACATGCTTGGATCCGCCTGTTCATGAGTTTTGCAAATATTTTGTTTGGTAAATGGCTTCCCCATCACTAATGATAGCTCCGGGTGTTCCAAATCAAGCCAAATATTTTTTGCAAGAAACTCACAACTCAGATAGTATCATTCCTTGGACAAGCTAATGCTCACCATTGGAAACATAATCAACTCCGCTAGCAAGTATGTACTGTGTGTTCCAAATGATGGTGGGAATGGTCCCATAAATCTATTCCCGCATCAAAGATTTGCACCACCATTATAATTTTAGTATTTCATTTCGCTGATATTTCCAATCTTTTTGGCATCTATCACACAATTTCACCCACTCAGCACAATCTCTCAAGATAGGGCCAATAAACCCGCATTGGAGTATCTTATGAGTTGTTCTTTCTCCCAAAATGACCCCATATGGTGATGCGTGGCATTCATTCGTAATTTTCCTTGCTCATTTTCTCTCGCACACATCTTCTTATTATCATGTCAGCACCTCTTTAAATAATAGTGGATCATCCCAAATATAATACCTATCGCCAGTTCTGCTGAGTTTTCTTCGTTGGTAGCTGAATTATGAAGGGAATTACTCCACAAGCTTTAATAGTTCACAATATCAAGATACCATGGAAGTCAAGGAAACTTTAAACAAATGCTTGCCTATCCGGGAAGTTCTCTGTCAATATTATTTTCTCTTCTTCAGTAGTGCTTCTTTCTACTCTTGACAAGTGATCAACTATCACATTGTCACACCCCTTTTTATCCTTGATCTCCAAGTCAAACTCTTGCACAACAAAGCACTCACCTTATCAATCTCGCTTAGCTTCCTTCTTTGACATCAGGTACTTGATTGCTGCATGATCAAGAGATGAATGATAACATGGGATCCCAAAATGTATCGTTTCTGAATTTTTCACAAGCAAATACTATGGCTAGCATCTCCTTTCAGTTGTTGAGTAATTTTCTTTGTGCTTCATTGAAGGTTCTACTAGCATAGTATATGGTCCCTAATATTTTCTCCTTTCTTTGCCCTAGACGCCTCCCATTTAAAATCACTGCATCACACATTATTTCAAATCCCTGATCCCATTCCGTGCAGCCATTATAGGTGCTCAACCAATTTGATCTTGATCTCTTCAAAAGCAAATTATGTGAGTCATCAAAATTAAAACTCTTGTATCCTTTCTCCAAAGAATCCGCTATTTTTGAGAAGTCCTCGATGAATTTCCTATAAAATCCAGCATGCCCCAAGAAGCTTCGACTCCTTTTTATCGTGGTAGGTGCAAGAGTTTTGATAATGATACCTTGGATCGGGTCTACTTCAAATTCAAAGAGTTGCAAATTTTATGCCCAAGAACAATACCTTCAAGTGCTACCATAAAATGGCATTTTTCCCAATTCAAGCATAGTCGCTTATTCTTGCATCTTTGAAGCACCGTTTCCAAGTTCTTCAAACACCGATCAAACTGATCCATATACAAAGGAAGTCATCCATAAAATTCCATAACTTTCAACCAAGTCCAGAATATTGACATCATACACCTTTTGGAATGTAGTAGAGTATTACACAAACCCAAATGGCATCCTTCAAGGCAAAGGTACCATGTGCATGTAGTGGTCTTCTCGGGTCCTCAAAATAATAGCAATCCGATTGTATCCTCTCGAATACCCATCCAAGAAACAAAAATGAGGGTGTCCTGCTAATCTGTCCAACATTTGATCAATGAAGGGCAAAGGAAATGATCTTCCCGCAGCCGTGGCTCACTTCCTCAGAATCAATGCATACCCTCCATCCTCGCCACACCGCTCTTGCTGGAATCAATTCATTTTTCTCATCATGATCACGCAAACCCACCCTCTTGAACCACATGGACTGGGCTCACCCAAGGACTATCTAAAATTGCATAGATAAAACCATCATTCAGCAATTTGAGTATCTCCTTCCTGACCACTTCCTTCATCACTGGATTCAGTCTCCTTTGATGTTCTATAGATGGCCTTGAAGTTTCTTCTAGCAGAATTTTGTGCATGCAAATTGATGGATTGATACCCTTCAATTCTTCAATGGACCAAGCTATAGACTCTTTATGCTTCTTTAAGATTTGCAAGAACTCTGCTCCTCATCATCACTAAGCTCCAGCAGTAGATAATCACCGGTCTTCTCTTCGGGTGATTCTAAATAAGCATACTAAACGACGGCAACTCTTTCAACACTAGCCCCTCTCGAAATGGGTTTCTCGACACTTCCCTTTTCATTATTTTCCCCTTGTCATTTCGCTTTGCTTCGTGCCCAAATACGCTTCTATGTAATGAAAAACCGGTTGTATGGACAATCGTGAGTAGTCATCTTCAATATATCAAATCATCTCTTTTCATCGAGCAAAAATTTCGAGCATTACAATCATTGTGAACATCGTGGTCAGAGGTATGTACATTCATCAACCACATTGCAATTTTCTCCGTCTATATCTATATTCCGCATGCTTTTGATCGCTGAGCAAGAATCCTTCTCCAACCCTCAAGGTAAGAACTCCTTTTTGCATGTCGATCAGGCAGCTCCAAAGAGCTGGGGAATGGTCTCCCAAGAGTGTGGGTACTTGTGAATCTTCTTCCATGTCCGTAATGATGAAGTTCACTGAAAACAAATTTCCCAACAAAGGACTAGCACATCTTCCAAGACTCCTCTCAGTTTCATCATCGATCCATTCGCCATTTGAAGAGTAAATGCTGGTGGAATAACCTCCCCCAAACTTAATTGCTTGGCAACAGAAAGAGGCATCAAGTTTATACTAGCTCCTGAGTCACAAAGAGCTTTCTGGAATTCAACTCCCCCAATGATGCAAGGAATTGTAAAGCTCCCTGGGTCCTTCTATCTTTCGGCAATTTTCTTTATCACAAAGACTGCAAGTGGCAAAGAGATTCACTTCATCCTCTTCTACTATCTTTTCTTTTCTTGCTCAAGATGTCCTTCAGAATTTTATTAAAGAGTGGCATCCGAAATACCACTTCGTAAAGGGCATACCGATCTCTACTCGAAAGGTTTTCAAAACCTTGCAAACCGCTCCTCTATCTTGATTTCTCGCGCCTCCGAAATGGACCGTTGTGTCTGTGAGCCTTGATATCCTTTCGTCCACTCCTTCTTCCTTTTCTCCCGCTTCTTCTTCCTTTTCTCGCTTTCTTCTTCTTTGTCGCCGTCATTTTTCTTTCATTTTTTCTAACTCCTTCCCACTTCTAAGCCGCATGCCCATGCAAATTCTGATTTTTCAGGTCACTTTGGGAAGGTATCTTTCCTCTGCTTTGGTTAGGGGCTAGTCGCCCTACTTGTGTCTCCGTGTTCTTCAGTGGATGCATTGGGCGGTGTTTTGAAAAATTTGAGAATTGCAGCTTATTTCCAACTCTGCAAACTTTTGTTCATGGAGGTTCAACAGCCTTCTATTATCCCCCATGAAATGCAAAGATTCGTTTTTCAAAAGATCGGGCACTCCTCCGACCTCGATATTCATTTCAGAAACATTTCCTTTGGCCGGGCCGCTTGCCGGAACCTTGGTAATGGGCTGATAACTCGCTGAGGGTTCGTCCATGCCTCGGGCCTTGTGAAGCCCTCCACCATATGAGTAGTTCATGGTTCCTCGGGCCACGTGATACTCGTGGCCGGGCAAAGTTAGTATCGGGTTTGAAATGGTAAGTTCTTGGCTCACCCGCATACTTAACCTCTTCAAGATCATGTAATTGTTCTTCAAAGAGCCTCTCTCAAGACTTTCCTTCAATAACTCTTTCAACCGGCCCTATCTCATAAGGTGTGTCTTCCTTTCGCTTGTCTAGCCTCGTGCATACCTAAGATCCAACTCGCCCATGGCCGTCATCTCGCTTCAAGACCATGATCCCCTTCCTCTCGTTGCTCCTCTTGAAAACTCGTATGAGTTTTCATATTGCATTTAGCCGTGTCTTCGATCCACTCTCTTGCCTCTTCAAAGACTTTTCGCAACGCCTCCACAACACGGAAGCATCAATGATCCCTTTGATATATCATCTGGCTGCATGATATACAACGTCCATCCGAGTCTCAGATCTATCCCATGCATCGGGACATCTTCCTCAAAGAACCGCTTGAATCTTCCCAAGCTACACACTGTGCTTTCATCTTCCCCACATTGAACACAATGATTTCCTCCTCTCTCCGAGGTGAGGGTCAGAGTGAATCTGCCCAAGTAGTTCTCTCTACTAACTCCCTCCCAAGTATCAACAGAGCCATATGGTAAAGATTCATACCATGTAGCTTAAGTCGGGACTTTAGAGAAGGGAATAGATGCAACTTTAACGACTTCCGGTCTCACCCCATTCAACTTCACTCAGATAAATGATCCTCGAGAAATCTTCCTGTGTGCTCGCTTGGGTCTTCAGCGGATGACCAAGAACCGATGTCACTGACCATGGTAATTAATGCCGGTTTAAGTTCAAAATTGTTCAGATCAATAGTCGTATCGCCTCGATCAGCAGAGTACTATCTGATATCGGCTTCCGTAAGTCCTCCATAGTATCGCTGATTGGAAATCTTCTACCGCTTCTCTATGTGCTTCATTCTGATATTGTCTTTCATCTCGCTATGGTTGAGTTTTCGCCTTCTTTATCTTCTCTGCTTCCAGTGTTTCAATTCGTGGTTCACTGAATCGTGATCGTTGTTCTCGCTTCCTACGCATTAAAAATTTTAACTCAAATCAAACACACTTATATTAATAGATGAGTCTCAATAACAAATATTTTCAATATGGTTTGTTAGCGTTAGTGGTTGTACAATCCATCGCTTGAAAAGCTATTTTCGTTTCTTTCTTCAAAATGTCCAAATTAGCATTTCCTTCTTCGTCTCGAATATTGATTTACTAAATTTTTTCGACTATTTCAACGCGCCATAAAAACTGTTGACTGGACCAAAACACATGTACAAGTGTATAACACAATTACTAAAGATTATTATCTAATCCCCAGAATAAACCATTAAACTCGAGTGTGAGTTTTTGGCGGTCACTTGATTAAAACATTTTTTTTTCGTAAGAGTAAAACCATTTTCGCAGGTGGTTTTGATCCAGATAATCGCAGCGCAGCAGGTCGACAAGTAATAAAATGGATTTAAGTCCAGATATCGATTCCACAGAGATCTCAAGAATTTTTCAATCAACTACCCCAACTACTTAAGCTCCATGCTATTTGGATGATAATACGATAATGATATTTTGCTTTGAAAGCTTGAAATGAATAACGTAAAGAAAAAATGAATAAACAATAAAATGAATTTAATATTGAAATATCAAAATAACAAATTTAGATTTAATAGCTTATCTCTAAAGAAAACATTGAATAATCATCTATTGCGAAGAATCAATCTTTACAAATTGCATCGTATCTTTGGTTTTCTCGAACTACGTATCTTTAAAACTAGTCCAAGGATTTCAATATAAAGGTGATTGATTCTCCATGCCCACACAGCTTCATCATCTCACCTAACTCCGCTTCTCTCGAACACACAGGGGTGAAATAACTACTTTTAAAACTAGCTGCCTCGGTTCGGGTATTTTTCTTCTCAATACTTCATACCCACAACATGGACTCCGCAGACCGAGCCCTTCAAGTGAGTCATCACGAGGTCAGACTATATCGGTTCTCACCCTCAAAATTAGAACAGCTTACTCTTCCTTGATTAGATCCCCAACACGGATCAATTCAATTATTCAAATTTGGCGCGAACTCTCCGCTCACTTAAATTTATAACTCACTCAACTCATTCTCTACATGCTTTGGTGAAGAGGATGTATTGATTTAAATATACAGAGCGCATTAGATCAGCGATATCAGGTTCAAATACCTTCCCGAAATTGTTTCTTACTCTCAAAATGTCTTCCAGGTCACCCGTAGGCCTCCCGGAAATCGCAGCTGAAACAACCTCAAGCATGCGGGTACAAGAGAATTAAATCGGATCAATTCCAAGAACACACAAAACCAAAGAAGTCGATTTAACATCCGGGTTCAGCTTACGATGAATGAAATATCAAGTAGAAAGATTATTTCGACAATAACGCTAATTCAATGGAAGCCGGGTTTCTAAATTACCGACATACCATACAATGGCTTATCGATCAAGAAACCCATCAGGAATCTAAATCGGTGTCTGAATCCCAAAATTTGTCCGAATTCAAAACAACCAGACAAAGAATTTTAAGAAATAAACATCTGCATTCAGCTCAATCCTTTACAACTAACGTTCAAATCCAAATTAGACGAAATACAAACTAATCTAATCTAAAATAAAATGGAAAGAAAAACGAAAAGAAAGAAAGAAAAGAAAAGAAAAGAAAAATAAAAAAATACAAGAGCCTTCAGCAACCTAGATCTCTTCAGTCGCCAAGAGCTGCGTTCATTCGGTAGCAGCTTCGTATTTATAGGGTTCCGTCAGCCCTAATTCCAATGCGCCTTTTGTGGATTTCCCAATGATCGCCCATGTTACCGTTTCGTGTCGCGACCAATGCCCTTGTCGCGACATCGCTTACGGCACTTCGTTGCAGCATTTATTAGTAAGTCATGATATTCCTTTGTTTTCTTTGTAAGCACCTTATGTCGCGACAAGGAATCAATGTTACGACATCAACCTTATTTTCAACCTTAAATGATGGTTTCGGCGTCGCGACGCCAATCTTTGTCGCGACATCACTCTATGGTTCCACAGTTTTAATCGTTATTCCTCGATGTCGACATCGACCGTCGCGGACATCAACTCATGTCTTCGCAGTCCTTCAACTGATGATTTCGATGCTTATAATATCGATCCCTTGTCGACATCACTTTACTTCGCTCGCAGCCTTCAATCGTCGCCGTGCCTTAGTGTCGCTGACACGATTCTGTCGCTACATCAACTTTAGTCTCGAGGCTTCCAACTGGTGTTCCTTCGGCGTCGCTACCTCAACCTTGTCGCATAGCAATGCACGTTTTTGAAGTTTCCATCGATAGCCTCGGCGTCGCGACATCAATCTCTTGTCGCGACATCAACTTTAGGAACTGTAACTGTGAACTGGTATCTTCTTATGTCGCGACATCGATCTCTTGTCGCGACATCAGCTTAAGTCTCTGCAGCCTTCAACTGAGCAAGTCTCATGTCGCGACCTCGATCTCTTGTCGCGACATCAGATTATGGCCTTGCAGCTTACACTGGTTGCTTTTGGTGTCGCGACGCGCCCTTCCTCGTCGCGACTACGCCTTAAATCACATTAGTTTCATTTTTTTCAAACTCATAGCGCCAAGGTGCTTCTCTTGTCACGCCACCTCAACCCTTTGTCACGACATCGATCTTCGTCATACATCACGATGTTGTCGCGATATCATTTCTGTTCCGGTTAGTCTTCGCTTGTTTACATTGTAATGCCCGTCGCGACCGCATCAAGTTTCGAATTTTTCGATGTCGCTAATTTATAATTGGACAATGTAAGCCCAAACGAACATTAGTTACCCACCGCTTTCATTTCTGCCCCGCCATTTTCTCAGATTTACTCCACCGATCACAGATTTTTCTACTTCTTTTCTTCTTTCTTTCACACTCCCCTCGCTAATAACAAATCGACGAGTTTCTTCATAATTCAAGATATTAATATTCTTCGATGAAAAATCAAATCGTAAAAATGGATTAAGAATAGATGACTTTTAAGCTCATCAACTTGATGAAGGTCATCCCTTCAACATATCACCAGACGGTTAGTTATTTGACCAATGAGGGGCAGGTCGCCTTCTAAGCAGTCACCAGTCGCACAGTAGTGCTACCAACTATCCATACGGGAATCAAAAGAGGAAAAGATCTCTTATAGACCTCCCCTCGAGGATCACACCCCTGCTTAGGAACCACAGTTCGCCACTCAAGTCGTGGAAAAGCAGTTAAGGATCCATCGGGTCGTGAGATCCTCGGAGACAATGGTGTCAGACTTAGCCTGAGAAGTTCACACACGTCAGCTATCTGCTATCCAATGAGGGAAAAGAGCAGTTACAACATTGTTGAGAAACATAGATGTGTTCGCTTGGAATCACTCAGATATGACTGGAATAGACCCGATGCTGACCTCTCACAAATTGAATGTTATCCCCTCGAAAAAACCTGTAAGACAGAAAGTGAGGCGTTTCCACCCGGATCACCATTAGATTATTCAGATAGAGGTGGAAAATCTTCTGATAGCAGGTTTCATCAAAGAGGTAAAGTATCCTGAATGGCTCTCCAATGTGGTGGTGGTCCCAAAGAAGGGCGGTAAGTGGAGAGTATGCATGGACTACACAGACCTCAACGAAGCATGCCCAATAGATAACTTCCCCCTACCATGAATAGATCAGATCGTTGATGCTTCAGCTGAGCATGGGATGTTTTCATTTCTGGACGCTTTCTCCGGCTACCACCAGATTCCTATGCACCTGCCTGATGCGGAGAAAACCACCTTCATTACACTACACGGGCTATACCATACAATGTAATGCCTGGCTCAAGAACACCGAGCGACCATCGTAGGCCGGGTGACAAAGATATTTAATTCACCGATGGGCCAGACCATGGAAGTCTATATTGACAATATGCTTGTCAAATCCAAAGAATGCCCCGATCACAAGAAGCACATGCAAGAAACCTTTGAGATGTTGTGCACGCATTCAGATGAAACTCCAACCTCTCTAAAATGTGCTCGAGTCGGCCTGTGCAAGTTTTTGGGCTTTATGGTGACGCAGAGGGGGAAAGAAGTTAATCCTATATAACTTAGAGATATTATAGAATCTCATACTCCTACCTCCAGAAAAGGGGTGCAGTAACTGACTTGTTGGCTGGCGGATCTAGGAGATTCATCTCTCGTTTTACAGACCGATTAAAGCTATTTTTTACCACCCAACAGGGGTAGTATGCATTGGTGGAACACCATGAAGGAATATGTGAAAACCATCCAAGCGGTAGAACTTTGGCGCATAGGGCCCATACCCAGGGCTACTACTAGCCAACCATGAGGGCAGATGCAGCCGCCTACATTAGGAAGTGTGATCGCTACCAACGGCAAGCTCCCATTTCGAGGGTGTCACTAGGAACCCGACAACCATACGAGCCTCGCCTTCGCCCAAAGGGGGAATTGATATAGTTGGACCATTACCTACCGCCCCAGCACAAAAGAAGCTATTACTAGTAGCGACAAACTATTTCAGCAAATGGGTAGAAGCTAAAGCCTTTGCCTCCGTCAAGGAGAAAGATGTCATCCAATTTGTATGGAAGAACATCGTTTACCGGTTCGGAATACCACAGTCGATAGTAACTGACAATGGGCCACAATTTGATAGTAAGGTATACAGGAACTTTTGCAACGAGCTGAAAATCAAGAACTTGTATTCAACCCCGCGGTACCCACAAAGCAACAGCTGGGCAGAACCATCCAACATGACTCTCTTAATAGCTTTGAAAAAGCGTATGCATTCAGCCAAAGGGAAATGGGTAGATGAGCTACTAGGAGTTTTATTGACCTACAAGACCACCAGCCAGAAACCAACTGGGATGTCGCCATTCGCCCTTACATACGGGATGAAGGCTATAATCCCCATAGAAATCGGGATGTCCACACTTCTAACTGGAATTCCTGAAGAGGCTAATGTCGAAGTCGTTATTAAAGACCTAGATATGGTAGACGAGCTCCATGAAGTTGCAGCTATGCATGGCAAAGATTGGAAAACCTATACAACAGGTGGGTAAAACTGCGAACATTCCAATACGGAGACCTAGTCTTGAGAAGATTCTTCGAAAACATGGCTAACCTGGGCTAGGAGCAGGGAAGTTCTAACCGAATCCAAGAAGGGTCAGAGGTGGTAGTCCGAGTAGGAGCAGCCAGATCGTACGCGTGTTGAATAAGCTAGACGGGACTCCAATACCCAGAATGTGGAATGCCACACATCTGAAGAGGTATTACCAATAAGTTTTTCTTTAAAAGTATTACTATCAATAAAGACCGTCTTTAAAATGTTGTGAAATTTTGCAACTGCCTCTTTTCAAAAGACCAGGCTGTGACTCTTAGCTTGTTAGCACTCACAAAAGTCCAAAAGTGGCTGATATCCTGCTAGCACTTTCAAAATACCAGACTATGGCTTTTAGCCTGCTGGCACTTACAAAAGTCCAAATATGGTTGATATCCTGCTGACACTTTCAAAAGACCAGACTGCGGCTCTTAGCCTGCTGGCACTCACAAAAGTCCAGATATGGCTAATGTCCTGCTGGCACTCTCAAAAGACTAGACTATGGCTCTTAACCTGCTGGAACTCACAAAAGTCCAGATATGGATGATATCTTGCTAACACTTTCAAAAGACCAGACTGTGGCTCCTAGCCTGCTAGCACTCACAAAAGTCTAGATATGGTTGATATCCTGCTAACACTCATAAAAGACCAGACTGAGGCTCATGCTTGTTGACACTTTCGCAATACCAAGCATGGTCCTTAGCCTACTAGTGCATGCTAAAGCACAGTCCCCGGCGGGTCTGTTGGTGCATGCCCAAGCATAGCCTTGGCACTTGGTTCACCCACGAGGGCACTTAGCCGGAAATAACTTAACCTCAGTGTCTCTAAAGCATCGATCCTAGCCGGGGGTTGTTTGTTCAATGAATTACAAAAAGTATATCTCATAAATACGCAAATGATGTTATTAGTTACACGGTGATATATGTCCAAGAAGCCATATTGGGCCCGTTACAAAAAGTTACATCTCATAAATATGCCAAGGGCGACATTAGTTACATGATGATATATGTCCGCAGTTTATATTCGGGACCACTACGGAAAATGAGTGAAGAAGAAGAGCGCCATATTAGGGCCACTATGGAAAAATGAGGAAGAAGAAGAGCAGCCACATTGGGGCCATTACAAAAAAAAAAAAAAAAAAGATAAAAAAATTAAATAAAGGGATGTTCATTTAAATCCCCAAGAGGCTTCACTCCGCCACTTCTCTAACATGCACCCCGGTAGTTGCGTCTTCATAAGATGCCAATACAGGAAGGCACCTAAGGCTTGTAAGGCACTTTGGGAAAAGAAAATTTAGAGAGTCGGGCATACAATCTGGAACCTCTAGTTGGTCTATACAAATATTGTGTTTAAACACACAACATTCAAAACCATATAGAAAGACTCGCTCCAGAGTCTTCGATAATCTTCCTCCTTACGGCTCCCATCTTGCCGCCTCACAAGAACGTAGGAGGAAAAGAAACTTAATAGGTGAAAGATTCTCGTAGATAGACAAGACTGGGCTAGACCCCTATATATAGGGGTGAAACGTCAACATATGCATTAAATTCCCCAACATAAAATCATGCACCGTAGACAAGATGGGACGCAGCACACGTGCACTTTGTGACCAATCACCCTTCACCTTCCGGCACGCTTTACGTGCACATTAATTTTCCAGTCTTTCCAACTTTCCATACTCTAGGTTTGGAAGATAGTACCATTGCGAGTCTCATAGTTTTTAAACCCATCGCTCCATTGGCCCAAGGCCCGCCTATCATGTATGACTCTATGCCTGCTAGCACCTCTCAAAAAAAGACTAGATCAGGATCTAAGCTCGTTGGCACTTCCAAAAACCGCATGCCTCCACCGCCGGTATATGACTGCTCCTACGATGGTCCTTGGCCTGTTGACTATAACCAAGGCTTGAAGATGGTGCCTTACCTGCCAGCACAAGGGCGAACCCTGCCAAGCTCCCAACTTAGCCTTAGTATCCTAAGGCGACCATCCTAACCAAGAATTTAAGAAAGGGGCTGCACAAGGAAAGGAATCAGTATCCTAAGCAAACTAGAAATTATAAGAGCGTCAATGGTGTTGGGGTGAGAAGTAAAAATAAGCAATAGTAGAAGAAGACAAAAAGGTGTATTTCATTAAAGCACCAATGGTGTCTAGAGAGTACACAAATGATGGCGGCCGGCCAAGGACCCTTTACAAAAAGTTGTAATTAAGTAAGAATGGAGAAAGAGGGACTAGAGTCTACTATGGTCCTCGGCAACAACAATCTCCACGGCTCTTACGCCTCGTTGATTCGCGCTACGCAGGGGGTGATCCTAATCAACAAAATTTATATCCTAGCTGCATCGCCGTAGCAAAGCTACCGCAAAGATAAAGGGTCTAGGTCGAACTCAAGGATGGGTTTTCTTTGTACAAATGACTAACAAAGGAAGGCCAAAATTGGTGAATTCAATTTGATTTTCAGGTTCGGGTTAAAATATGAGTTTAATGGTTGACAAACTGAAATTTAAATAAAATAAAATGTAAAAGAAGTCTCCTTAAAGTATCAGGCTACTGGATTTAGGTTCTAAAGGTCACTGAGAGGTTCTCGGGTCCATTTCCTCACGTTAGGGAGGATGACATATAGTCATCTCCCGAACTGGATCTTCATTTAGCTATAAAACCTAACCCAAAATAATTATCCATTTGAAAGATGGTGTTTATTGAGCAAGAAGGGTCACCGATGTTGAAGAACAATTCTCCCACCACCTTACAATGATTACGAGGCAACTAATGAATCTCAAAGGGATCTAGCATCCATCGAACCCTAAAAAGATTACCAACAAAGGTCATTCAAGCAGAATCTAGGGGATTTAAACCTAGAGTTCAAAGGAAACACAAACCGCCATATGCACTGCTGAAAACACCGTGGGAACCCCGCAGCCTTCAGATCTTGCACCCAAAGCAGCCTTTCTACTTCAAGGAGGAATGGGCGAATTTACCATCCTCCAAGTTGTCATCCTTGGAGGGTGTTTATTGCCCGTAAAGTGCCAAGAAAATGAAAGAAAAGCGGAGTAGTGAAGAGTTTAAACGGGAGCGTAAAGCTTCCCCCAAAATTTATTACGTATGATCGATTGTTACAAACCTCGACTTTAGCTTATATGGCTCAGAGCAAGGGAAATTAAGCAAAACAAACCGAATAAAAGTTATTACAAGGGTAGAAAGGAGAAAACCAAAACGAGTCGTTTAAACACAAAACAAGGTAAAATTTCAAGAGTGCACGCATTCTTCTATGATAGCGCAAATTTCGCTATGATAGCGAAATTAGCCATAGCTTAAATTGAAATTTTCGCTATGTACGTAATTTTCTATGATAGCGACTTTCGCTATCATAGCGAAAATCAGCCATAGCGAAAATTGAAAATTCGCTTATGCACGCACTTTCGCTATGATAGCTAAATTTCCATCGTAGCGAAATTTTGGCATCGTTGCTAATCGCTCCATTACTCCTCGCTACTATTCCCTCTCGCACTATTCCATTTCTTCGCTTTGATATTCTTCATTCCCGCTTGCTGAAATTGATAAAACCATATGAAATTGATGGAAATCAACCCGACTTTGTTATGATTACTGATACACCATTTGGCTTCCAATTTAAAACTACAAAAACAGCCTCGAATGCGATCAAGTACAATAGGACCCGAACATGTCAATCAAGACTATAACACTAGTGCCACAAAAGCGCTCAAAACCTACTGCAAATAGGGCTCAAAATAGCACTTTTGGGCACTAATCACACCCCCCCAACCCACACATTGCTAGTCCCTTTAGCAATGAAAGAAAAAAAGAAAGAAAAAGCATACAAATGATAACAAATAATGTCTACAAAAATGGTATTTCAAAAGGTTAGAATAAGTACGCTCTAACCCTAAGTAAGAATCAACAAACCCTTGTCCAATAACCATTTCGAGAGAATGAATGCCATACAAAATTGAGTATCAAAAGGGCTTCCTTCTCGATGACTCAACCATAAACTTCCACCAAAATCTAAGTGTTTGTTTGATCAGTTCTCAACAATAAATTGCCAAACTACACTCTCCCCCCAACCTAGCTACTGCCACAATCTAGCATGCTAACCAACCTAAATAGATCAGGACCCACTTTTATTCCACGACTCTTTTTGCGTTGTTGGGTGCAATGCTGAGGGTCTGACCACCAAAGTCCATGTAATCCGGGATCTACCGATGACTCCCCAACCACACTAAGGCTTAGGCACCAAGTCATATGATCTTTCGACCACAAACTCTTCAGTTTCACCGGATCAAATGATTTCGAGACTCAGCACCTACAACTTGCTAAACTCTACCCATCCACTCGCAGTAGCTTAACACTAAGTCGGCTACTCCTAACCAAAGGAAGGTTTAGGGGCATCGGCTTTAAAGGCTACCATATACCTCGGACTATGCCTGTTTCAAGGCATAGCGTTGCAATTTTTCTTCTTTTTCTTTTCTTTTTCATTTCTTTTTATTTTGGAAGACACATTGGCCTTCTATTCATGGGGGTCCTTAACCTATTAAAGGTGGTCAACGAAACTAAGGTAGGTTATTGCAAAGCTTAGGAGGTTAGTGCTTTTCTAGCACTAAGAAACCTGATGTGCTTAGTGTGTGGTTAGCTAGAGGTGGAAGAAAAAGGTCGAAATCAATAAGAATTCAACTAATCATTCACTCAATCAGGCATGGAACCAATCTAACATCAATAAAATTAGACAAAGTTTCAATTTTTCAAACCACCGGTTAGACAAAACACAAAAAAAATGGGTGCAGTTTTTGAACAAAATAAGTTGTATATGACAACCACAAAAAGAAAACCAGCAAGCCACCGAACATCACAAATGGGTTGCCTAAAATAGTAAATTAAAACATAAGTGTAAAGCCACTTCCTTCACTAACTTTCCCCCCCAACCAAATATCTCATTGTCCGCAATGGGGCTCAGATTGGAAAGTTAGGGAAGGAAGTGTTATCTCCTTGATGAGATGTGATCGTTGTTGGATGGGAGACTTCGCAAGCTTTCCATCGACACCTTATTCAATTCGTCATTTCAAATGAACAAGGTTAGAAGAAGAAAAGAGAGAAAAAAAAGTGACTGGGCTTGGAGCATTTGAAAATTTCACTTTCATAAAAAATTTCAAAAGTATTCTTTCTATTAGATTTAGATTTTTCACTTCTAAGCTTTCCAACGGTACCAAAAACGCCTAAACGGAGTTCGATAAAAGTTATGAGCAAAACAAAAATAGGAGGCAAAACACGGGCGAGGCTAAATTTCATTGCAGGCGAAATTTTCATATGTGAAATAAATAATGAATTTTTTTTTTTTTTTTGGAGAAATAAAATAAAATAATTAATAAAATAAAAATAAAAACAATAATAATAATAAATAATAAAATAAAATAAAACATTTTTTAGAGACAAATATTTTTTTAATAAAATAAATAAATAAATATATATATATATATATATATATATATATATTTTAAATTTTTTATATATATATATTTTTGTGTGAGAGACGCTTTTGATTTTGAAATTTATTTTTTTATAAATAAAATAAAGTAATTATAATAAAACAAAATAAATAAAACATTTTTTTTTTACTTTACCTTATTTGCTCGTTTGTCTCGTTAAGTAGGGGACAACTAAGAGCAGATGCTGGGCTACAGCGAAATTTCGCTATGATAGCGAAAATTCCATTGCTGGATTTTCGCTATAATTGCGAAAATTTCGCTATGGTTGCGAAATTGCCCCCTGTTCTCTACTTGCTTCTGATCTTCATTCTGATTCAAAATTTTCACTTACACTGCAAAATTAATACAAGAAAATTTAGAAAATTGCAAAAAGTGAAAAACAAGCTAGAACAAATATTAACTTAAAAATTAGGGAAAATCTAAGAAGAAAAAATTAACGAATCAAAATAAATTAAAACAAAACAAGAAAAAATTAAACAAAAAGCGGAGACTGTGTTCCCCCAAACCGCTTTTTAAGCCTTCGAGGCCGTTGAACCGGGCGGAGCTTGTGGGAATGTCGAGGTTCGGGTGCTCCAAATCCGAATCGGCACCCAAACCATCCACTGTGTCATGCGATGTGAGCAACTGCCATTTTCTTTGAGGTAGTGACGAAGGTTTGAACAATGGCCACTAGCTTCTTGAAGTTTTGCAAAGATAGCAAGTGGATGGGGCGGTTTTCAGGTGGGTGCTTCAGGGGTTTTGGGTCGGGATTCTGATGCAGGTGAGGGCAGGATATAGACTGAATCAGTAGGGGGCAAGGGTAAATTGTTCTCTTTGTGTTCTTCCACTGCTTCCTCAGTCAACAATAGGGATTGCTCTCTCTCTCCCATGCGCACAGTAGCACCAATTCTATGAGGATTCAAAATTTCGCCAGCCTCTCAGAATCAGAGACACCGCTTCCTCCACCATAGTGTCACCTCGTGCACACTTCCTTTGGATTCTCTTCCTCCTGATGAACAAGTCGATTGGTGAGCTTGAAATGGAGTAATTTGTGCTGTCCAATTCCTCGCCTCCATTTCACTTTGAAGTCCATCAATTCTCTTGTTTACATTGTTTTCATATTGTCAATTTTTTGACTTAATTGAGCACTGATTGTCCTCTCAGGCTTCCAATAAAGTTACCCACTAGCTTGGTAAGGTCCGTAATGGCTCGCTTCAACTGAGAAATTAATTCTGTGGTGGTTGTGGTGGCTGAGGAGCTGAGGTATACCGGTGGAGGAGCATGGCGCATAAGTCGTAGGGAATGCATAGACGCGATGCACTCATCCATTGGTCTCTATACCTCATGCACCTATCTGGCTCGATTTCTCCTCAAGGGGGTGCCTCATTCCCGCCATGGAAGGCTTCAGAATCCCTCATGGACATGAAAGCTCTAGGTTTTCTCTCCACAAGGTACTCACTATAGTGTTCTCCCCTTAGGTGTTCCATTTGATTCTAGTTCAAGCCCACTGGAACATGGATTCCTGCAGCAAAAACAGGCAACACAAGACAACACAAAACAATCCTGCAGCAACTTTTCTTTTTTTTTTTTCTTTTTTTTTTTTTTTTTTAATGAAACTAAAAGAAAATGACAGTGAAATATAAAAGCAATTCACCAATACTTGTGATGAGGATCACAAGTGTTCCACACCAATAAATGCATCTTTAGGCACCATCCTCCAAGCAACGACGCCATTTGATTCGTGGCTACGCAAGGTGTGATCTGAATCAACAAAATTTATATCCTAATTTTCCCATCGCTGTAGCAAAGCTACGCAAGATAGTGGTCTAGGGTCGAACACAGGGATGGGTTTTCTTCGTACAAATGACTAACAGTGAAGGCCAAAATTGGTGAATTCAATTTGGATTTTCAGGTTTGGTTCAAAACAGTAAGGTTTAATGGTTGGCAAACTGAAATTTAAATAAAATAAAATGTAAAAGAAGTCTCCTTAAATAAATGTCAAAGCACCGATTTAGGGTTCTAAAGGTCACTGAGAGGTTCTCGGTCCATTTCCTAACGTTGGGGAGGATGACATATAGTCATCTCCAACCGACCTCATTTAGCTATAAAACCTAACCCAAAATAATTATCCTTTTGAAAGATGGTGTTTACTGAGCAGCAGTAGTCACCGACAGTGAAGAACAATTCTCCCTGACTCACCTTACAATGATTAATAGAGGGTAACTAATGAATCTCAGTGGATCTAGCAATAAGCATCCACTGAACCTTAAAAGATTACCAAATAAAGGTCATTCAAGGTGAATCTAGGGGATTTAAACCTAGAGTTCAAAGGAAACACAAACCGCGCACTGCGTGAAAACAAGGAACTCCAAAGAAATTCTTCAGATTCGCACCAAAGAGCCTTCGCTTCATGAGGAACGGTGGGTTTTAGTCGCCTCATCCTCCGTTGTCATCCTTGGAGGTGCTTGGCGCTCTTAGAAAGTGCCAAGAAAATGAAAGAAAAGGGAGTAGTGAAGAGCGTAAACTGGAGCCGAAAGCTTCCCAAAATTTATTTCAAAGAGTGATTGATTGTTACAAACCTTGACTCTTGCTTATATACGACTCAGAGCAAGTGGGAAATTACAAAACAAACCTAAACAAAATTATTACAAGGGTAGAAAGGAGAAAACCAAAACGAGTCAGCTTAAACACAAAATGTAAGAAGAAAATTCCTTATGATAAAGAATAAATTCTTCGCGTATCATAGCAAAATCAAATTTTCTATACACAGTAATTCAAGTATGATAGATGTAAATTTCGCTATCATAGCGAAAATTCAGCTATAGCGAAAATTGAAAATTTCGCTATGCACAGTAATTTTCGCTATGATAACGAAACTTCCAGCGTAGCGAAATTTTGGCACTGTTGCTAATCGCTCCATTGCTCCCTTACTACTATTCCCCCGCACTATTCCATTTCTTCGCTGATATTCTTCATTCCCATTGCTGAACGGATAGAAAACCATATGAAATTGCTGGAAATCAACCCGACTTTGTTATGATTGGATTTCGACGGCGACGTGGCTTCCACCTCAGAAACTACAAAAACAGCCCCGGAATGCGATCAGAAGTACAATAGGGACCCGAACATGTCAATTAGGTTAATTATAACAATTAGTACACAAAAAGTGCTCAAAACCTACTAAAAATAGGGCTCAAAATAGCACTTTTTGGGCACTAATCACTCGTTCAGAGGAACTTCAACACAAAGTGGGCCTCAATAACCCATTGATAGAGGGTACTGGGTTCACAAAGAACTTAGAGTAATAGGTCAGGAGCCAGGCATTCCCATCTCCGGGACCTCTCGATGAATCTTCATTGCATGTTGTGTTTGAAAACACAACACCCATACCCATAGGAAAAAATCACCTTCAAAGCCTTCTGATATTCCTCCACCATGGCCTCCTTGTCCTTACCCGCTTGAGACTGGAGAGAAGACACCTATTCCTTGACCACCCTAAGCTCTAGAAGGAGAGAAATCCAATGAACCTCTAGTCGGGTGACCTCAAACTTAGCCTTACGCCTAGCCTTTTCTATCACCACACTACATAGCAAATCCAACTACAAGGCTAGACATTTCAGCCTCTCTCTCTTCGACCAATTTGCTAACTGCCGGATTCGTCCAATCCAAAAACCCCTCCAGTCCCTCGCCGGTAGCCTTCACTTGTCTGGATTCTTCTTCACCGCTTGAGGGGCAAGCTTAGGGTCCTGCACAACCAAAGGTAGATAATCTGGCAGGACAAGGGGCTCCGAAACTGCCTTTGTCTGGGGAAAGCCTTCGGACAGCGACTTTAGAAGGTCGGCAAGGAAAAAATGCTTGCCCTTGACAACCTCGCTAGGCAAAGGACGAGAAAGAACATGCACTATGTAGGGGAAAGAACTATAGCCCAAATATTGTAGGTTCTTTACAGATAGAAGGAGCTCGTGATGGCGCTCCCTTTCTGTGATCTCCAGCAGCCGGCGGATGCGATCCATCCTCGCCTTCTCCACCTAGTTGACCAGTCAGTCTCGTCTGCGCCTATCTACAAATCATCAAGAAGATAGGTATGTCAATACACCCATAACTTAGGGAAGTAAGAGATATACCAAAACAGGAATGGCGATAAACCCGGGAACGTGAGAGACTAGTTCAGATTGAAAGGAAGCCCTGGAGAGCAAAAGATTTCATACCACGAGCCCTTAACTAGGACGACTCCTTTTGCCTTCTTCTTAGGGGAGTCAAGGAGCCCAGTTACAAATTATAACCAGGGACTATGGGTCGACATGGATAGGCAGCCCCTAGTCCCTAGCTTCAAAGTGTAAATGAAGCATATCTCCACCAACGAGATGACCAGCTGGTAGAGAGAGTTCAACACACTGTAATCCATCAAAATACGAAAAGCGTTCAGATGTATGAGTGTAGGAGGTTAATTGACTTGATTTTTTACATAGACTAAAAACGACTAATTCAATCCCCAACAATTATGCCAAAAACTTGTTTATACTCATTATATATCATATGTTTTCTACTGTGTAAGTAATAATTTGAATTTAAAATTAGTTTTGGTCTAAATCACTACAAGTTCACCGGTCATACAAGTAATTAAGTTGATTTTTAAGTCCAAATATCATTCCCACGAGGAATGATTTTGAAAATCTAAAGATTAACTTCTTTCACTACTCAAGATCATCATTATTTGAACCTTTAATTTCCTATAGATAATTATCTGTCTAAAATAAATTGAATAAAAAGATAAGGAAATTCTAAAAATACATGAATTAGAGAGTTTACTAGATTGAAATAACATTGGGAATGAAATTAGTGTTGTGACCATCAATTTGCAAGTTTCCAAATAAAATATAAAGTATGGGACATGAACTTTGGAATTGTCCAAGAGCAAGGTAGTGTTGTAGCATTGGATTTCTCCTCACACCACACATTTCACTCTTCAGCTTACCACATTTCTATCTCTAGACAATGGTTTTGAAAAGCTACTTATAGGACTTGATCCTCTTTAAGATCTGACTATTATTCCTTCTCAGTATTTCACAGCCATCTCTAAGGATTGGAAATTGCTTGCTTCCATAGATAGCGTAATGAAAGCCCTTTAAAAAATTAACTGGTACCTCAACCATCAATTAGACAAGAATTCCCTCTCTCTTTGATTAGAATCTCAAACATAGGATTGAGATTATTCTTCTCAATTGAGGTGAAACGTCTCAGAATTAAACAGCTAGATCAGTAGGCGGATCTTATTCCTCGGGAACACACTTTTGTTGTCACCAAGGAGGGAACCTTGAAGTCAGAGGTTAGAACTTCACTAGTGATGTATCAAACTAATTCTAAAAGTGTATTAGTTCAAATAATATCAGTGTAATTTACCCCTAAGTGACTGCTCTTTGCTCTCATGTAGTCCATCTCTATATCACTCAGAGGGATTCCTGGAAATCAGAGCAATGATACAACTTTTAATGGGTACCAAACGTTGATATTCAGAATAGCTCTATGCAAGAGTAATACCAGTTAAATCACTCCAATTTTCATACCCAAGAAGACATTAAAATATTACAAATAATAATCCCAACAACAGATTCTTCCTAGAGAGAGCTTAGCCTTCAATTACTGGATTACAACTGACAATGACTAGTTGATTAAACAAATTCATTGAAATTGTAACCAAAGTGAAGAGAAATGAATTCCAGAAAAATTCCCAGATTCCATTAAAGCTCAGACATAAATGAAGCTTAAATTTACATTCAACTAACTCGGAATCTCAGTTTAGATCACTACTCTAATCTAAAATAAAGAAAAGTTTCATCTAGAAAAGGAAATAAAAAAAAAATTAAAGAGATAAAAAAATAAAGGAAAAATATATACAAAGGAGATTTCAGCTCCTCCCAAAAGTGCAAAAACTTCTAAGATCGGCCAAAAGCCGCGCATTGGTTCCTAGGAGCTTCTATTTATAGGCTTCCGATATTGGGCCCTAAAAAAGTGGTGAAAATCACGCACTTCGAAAATCCCTAAAATTCTGCCCTAGCTACTGATGTCGTGGAAATGTCGTGATGATTTTGCGGCATCGGAGCTAACACACCCCCACCCCTACTAGTAGGCGATGTGCCGGCAACCACAAAACTCCTAGCCGATACTTCCAACGACTAGAGAATCCTGTGAAGCTAAGCCATGTTGCTTGCTGAAACCCAGATAAAAAATTTTCTTTTCTAAACTTGTGATTTTATAAAATTTTGGCAGCATAATAGCTGCATATAGGACATGTCCCAAACCTCAGAACACAATTTACACTCTAAAATATGGCAACTAACACTTCTTCAAAAGAGCCTCAGGCTCATCACATTTTCATAAAACAAAACTACATACATACATATGCACAACTATACAAGTTTAAAGTATTTTCTTTACAAAATTTATTTACACTTTCTTTACAAATATATACACAGTGAGTAACACAAAGACATATGACAAGAAATCAAGAGTACCTCGATATGTCCTAGCTGTCTGTGTACCAGACTGGAAGATAATTTTTAAACAAAAATAATGAGCTAAAATAGCCTGAGTGGCATTTATAAAATGCTTGCTTTTCTAAAATGCCTTAAACTAAAAACGATCCTTACAAAACACTTTTAGAAACCTTGTTGTTTATGATAAAGTTTCTAAAACATTACGTGAAAATGCTTGCTTGCTTATCGGTCGATTGGTTGTATGTAAAATGCTTATAAATATAATGATCAACCACTGGAGGCCTTTCTTGCTTACTGTACCCTAGTAAACACGGAAACCTATGTCTCTACCGTGCCGATGGAAGGACCTCGTGTCCACATCACCTATTCCGGTAAATATGGTGGAATGCTCCATCACCACACAATAGGTTAGCTAACCTTATACCTAGCACGTGCCACTAGCCCTCCCCAGGCCACAATGCATGAGCTAAGCTCACGACGTGCAAATATAAAATGAATGCAATCATGTCTTAATTTCTTAGAAAGCACATACGAAATCACTTAATCCAATGCTTGCTAAGACTAGGGATTTCTTAAGGCCTAACTTATAAAATATAAGTTTGCTTGCTTGCTTGCTTAATAAAGCATATTGCTTACTTGCTTGCTTTATAAAATATGGTTTAACAAATCAAAACCATAAGCTTTAAAATATGGTTTAACAATTAAAACCATGATTTCTTAAGGCCTAACTTATAAAATATAAGTTTGCTTGCTTGCTTGCTTAATAAAGCATATTGCTTGCTTTATAAAATATGGTTTAACAAATCAAAACCATAAGCTTTAAAATATGGTTTAACAATTAAAACCACATTTCTAAGGCCTAACTTATAAAATATAAGTTTGTTTGTTTGCTTTCTTAATAGCATATTGCTTGTTTATAAAATATGGTTTAACTATTAAAACTATAACATACAAATCGTAAATCCATTTGTTTTTACCAAAGTTTAGATCACTCACCTTTTCAAGCATACACTGAGCATGACTTCACAATTTATCCGCTCCGCTTTACCTTACACATTCAATGTATTAGACCACACGTCATCCAAACAACCCCTTGCTACAAACCCACGACCAAAACGACTCCTAGATCTAAAACATCAACCCAGATCAAAACTAAACCTCAACCCGCCCGAGATCGCCCGAAAACAATTAAAAACTCGTCTCGACTATCCCAAAATAGTCCCAAAAATTCAACCCGGATTGTTCGAAAATAGTCCAAAAAATTCAACTCGAATTGTTCGAAAATAGTCCCGAAAATTCCTGTAATTCCCAAACTCAAATTCAAAATTTTGACTGAAATTTACGGCCTCACTCATTTCTTACAAATCCCAAGCCATTAAAAATGACCTTTAGGATAGAAATAACACAAGTAGGAAAATTCCCTACCTCTTGGAGTTTGACGAAACACTAAGATTTTGGTGCCCACACATAGCTCTCGATGCGTGGATGAACTTTGCCTTTTGTTCCGAAAAAAACCTACGATCCTATTTCCATAGATCTTAGAGAGAAGCGAAGAGAAGAAAAATAATAATAATAATATATAGCTCTCTCTCATTCTCGCTCTCACCCCCCATGTCTACTTCCCCTTTATTGCTTTTTTCTTTGACTTTTTTTATTTTTATTTTTTTTATTCTTATTATTATTATTTGATACATGGCTCATATTGTCTCATTCGTCCGCTTTCTCGCTCAACAATTTATTTATTTTCGGCCCACTTTATTTTAAATGAACTTAGCTCAAGCCATTTCGACTTTCTAGATTTTCGTAAAATCTCATTCCTAAAGTCATCAGACTTCTATCATCTAGAAAATCGTAAAATATTCCGCTTAGTCTCAAAATCTCGACAAAACTTTTCTTGGTCCCTAAATTTCAAGGAGACGAATTTAACTACACTGGGCTTCACATCCGAGATCTAGAGAATCTTCTAGGCTTCCCTGAACCATTATGGCAATTTATTATTATTATTATCCTTTTGCAATTTTTGAAAATTTCTAATAATTTTTGTTTAAATTTTTTTTGGGTTTTACAATGCCGCAATTCTTTGAAAACTTTGGCACTTCATCCTTAAAACAACGTTAAAAAAATACTACTATGACACTCAAATAATTATGAAGCCCTCAAGCACATATGTGACCCTACTAAGCATATCACTGCACAACCCTCTCAGACACATAAATCCTCCCTCCTTTAGAACATTTCGTCCTCGAAATGAACAAACTAAACTCAAAGGAAAGGAAAATACCTCAATCTGAAAATAGTTGAGGATACTAACGAGGCATTTGAGCCTCCGGCTGCCAAGTAGCTGCCTCTCTCTCATGATTCTTCCACTGAACTTTAACTAAAGGAATCACCTTACTCCTCAACACTTGTTCCTTGCGATCTATAATCTGCACAGGTGTTTCCTCATAAGTTAGGTTCTCCTTTAGCTGCATTGGCTGCTCTCTCAGCACATGTGAAGGATCTGGGATGTACTTCCTGAACATCGACACATGGAGTGTGTCATAATCCTGATAACTTCTAGGTAACTTCAACCTCGTAGTTATCAGTCTCCACCTTGCTCACAATCTCATAAGGCCCTCTATAAATCTTGATCGAGCTTGCTCGCTCCTAAATCTCAAAACACCCTTTCAAGGGGAAATCTTCGTAGTTAATCTACCACCTATCTCAAACTCCGTAGTCTCGCGACGGCTGTCCGCATAACTTCTCTCGTCTCCATTCTTGTTGTTCTCAAGGTTATCACGACAACTTTCACTTCTCTGAAGTGACTTGCATTAACTCAGGGCCTACCAGTCTTCTCTCACCAACCTCATCCCAACACACTGGAGTCCTACACTTCCAACCATACAATGCCTAAAATGGAGCCATCTCTATACTGGCTTGATGTCGCATGTAGCACCCATCTGCCAAATGAGTATCCCAACTACCCCTGAATTCCATCACACAAGCTCTCAGCATATCCTCTAATGTCTGAATGGTCCTCTCTGACTGGCCATCCGTCTAAGGATGAAATGTTGTGCTGAAATGAAGGCGAGTACCTAAAGTTGCCTGCAAACTGGGCTAAACCTCGGGATGTGTGTGAACCCGGGGTCCCGACCGAAACTATCGAAACCGGAACCCCACGAAGTCTCACTATCTCATCCACATATAACTAGGCCAACTTTTCCAAAAGAATCCTTAACATTAACCGCGCAAATGAGCAGATTTCACAATCGATCAACTATCACCCATATAGCGCATCGCGGTTGCCTCGGTCCATGGAAGACTGGCCACAAAAATCCATAAGATCTTCTCCCATCTACACCGAATAAAGGAGTAACCGTGATCTTCCCATAGCTTCCTGATGCTCTACCTTCACTTGCCGATTGTGTTAGGCATTCTGGAGACGAAACCCGCGATCTCTTTCTTCATCCCATTCCACCAAGAAAGTTCTTCAAAGTCCTCGTACATCTTGGTACTACCCCAGACATAAAGATAAATGTGCATGAATGTGCTTCTTCCATAATGCCTCTCTTTAGCTCGCCATACTTTGGCACACACATTCTTTGCCCTTTTACTATCATGTCGTCATCACTGATTTGAAACTCTGCTTTCTTTCCATTTTCTATCTCTTGCTTGAGCTTAATCATTTGTGGATCCTGCAATTGCCCTGCCCGAATCTGATCCACTAGGAGAGGTCTAACATGAAATGTGGCTAACAATGCTCTTGAATCCTCAACCTCCAATATCACCCCTAAAGCCTCGATCCACCACAAAGGAAGATAACCCGATCTCATATGAGACAAAGAACCTCCGCTACCTACTCAAGGCATCCGCTACAACATTAGCTTTTCCGATGGTACTCAATAGTACAATTAGTCCTTAATCAACTCAAGCCATCTTTTGCCTCAAAGCCTAACTCTTTCTTTGTGAAAATATATTGAAGACTCTATGATCCGTAGAAGATCCCGCAAGGAGCACCATATAAGTAATGCCTCCATATCTTCAGGGCAAACACGACTGCTGCAAGCTCTAAGTCATGTGTAGGGTAATTCTCCTCATGCTTCTTTAGCTACCTAGAGGCATACACAATCACCCTATCATTCTGTGATCAAAACACAACTTAAGACTTCGCGGAAGCACTCACCGTAAATCACAAACCGATCTCCCATTGGACAAGCTTTCTCGTGCAAACTGAGCCATGTCAATCTACCCTTCAACTCCTCGAAACTTTGTTGCGTGCATCCACCCAATCATACTGACATCTTTCCTCGTCACCGTCATGGGGTCGCTTATCCCGAGAACCCTTCAACAAACTTTTTGTAATACCTAGCTAAACCAAGGAAGCTTCGACCGACAATAGTTCTTTGGTGGCTTCCAGCCACTCACAACTTCTATTTTCTAGGGATCCACACTCACCCCCTTAGCTGAGATCACATGACCTAGGAATGGCACCTGATTAATGCCCAAAAAGTGCAATTTCGAACCCTATATTAGATAGGTTTTGAGTGCTTTTTAAGACAATTCGTCATTTATACCAATTGAAGTGTTCTAGTCTTCTTAGTAGCACTTATGCCATTTAGAGGGTATTTTGGCTTGTTTTGCGGTGTATTCGTGCACTCGAGTTCAATCTCAATACAAAGGATGAATCATGGTTGAATTCAAGTCTCACCCATCAACCACCTCAAGAATCAATGAGAAACAAAGGCAAAGTGAAGAAAATTCGATGCAAACTGAAGGCGTGATGAAAAAAGCAAAGTGAAGGATCAATGCAAAGAATTTTCGCTAAGCTTGCGAAAATTGCTAAGATCGCTAAAATTCTCAGAACCTTAGCGAAAATTTCGCAACCTGCTTAAATGCCAAATTTCGCTGTGACCACCCAAATTTCGCTAGCACCGTTCCTAGCTTAAAATAATTGATTTTCGCTTCACAAAGAATTCTCGCTAGCTTAGTGAAATTCCCGCTTAGCCAGCGAAATTGCCCACCCCAGCGAAATTTTTGCTGCCAGACTGCTGATTTCGCTAATTAGCGAAATTCCTTCAAACTGCAGAAAATTGATGCCTCGCCATGCTTTGTACTAATGCCAACCGCTCCAAATCTGGTGTATTACTTAATTGTCCTATAACTTAGCCAATTTCATAGGTTTTTGGTATTTTTATGCCTTGAGGTGGCCTATAAGCCTCTTGTTTTGTAACCTAAGTAACAATTTTTGGAACAATTTGGAGGAGGAGAAGATATTTTGTAAGTTTTCATTTTGTAAATAAACTCGTATTTTTATTTAGGTTTTGCTTTTCCTCTTCTCTCTCCTCTTCTCTTAGTTTCTGCCGCCAAACACCCTCTGAGGATGACAACTCAAGAGATGCTCAAGGTCTCCTCCTTTCTTGGAAGAGGAAGGAGCTAGCTCGTGGTGGGGCATATGCATGCTGTCCTCTTGTACTAAAAGCTACAGGTAGTGTATTTGCGCCCTATATTCTCAAAACATGGTTGTACTAACATTGAATGTCATTAATGTGGCCAATACTCTCCACGCTTTAGGATCCAAAGGTATATTCAAAGGGAGAGAGGTACTCGTGATTCTTGTATGGTCTTTACGAAATTTTTAAATGATATTTATATGTTTGGTTTCTCAAATTAGGTTGCATAGCATTTAATGTTATTGATTACCAATACTTCCATGCTTTAGAATACAAGGTATAATTAGTGATAGATGTAACGCCGTTTCTAGATGGTCTTTACGAGCCTCCGAGATGATATTGAATGTTGTATTTCAAATAAAGAAAGCCGGGCCATAATCGTATGCTACCCTGTGACACTCAAATAGGAGTTGCTTCCATGGGTGAGGTTTAATAGTTAAATATAGATCCCAAGTATGCCATGGACTATAGGTTGCATGTCATAACACGAGGATAAACCCGAGGACACTTGTTTGCCCTAATCCTGCCGGGTTAGGTGACCTAATTCTCTTCAAAGTTAACTTTTCACCTTTTACTTTCGCTTACAATTCTCGCTTTTCAAACCATTCTAATTGCTTTTGAAACACACATCCAAAGAGTCCAAACAGGAAAGCCTTATCTTCGTGCACTATGCAAATCATTTTAGGATGAAAACCCATCCCCTGCGGTTCGACCTTAGACCACTATACTGGCAAGAAATTGACTACCGCAGTGAGTAGGAACTTAGGTATATAATTTCTGAGCCGATTAGGCCTACCCACTGCGGGCACGACCAAATGGCGCTCAAGCTGAGGATGGTGCCAAACTACAAATGGTAAGTCATGTACTTGTGATCAACACTGCCAAGTGAAGGTAACCTTTTTACTCTTTGTAAAGCATAAAGAATCCATAGTGTTTTCATAACTCGAATAAAGAATCTCACCGTTTTTGTTTTTCATAATACCATTTTTTTCTTTTCTTTTTTTCTTTCTTTGTTTTATTTCACTGTTAAAATATATATATATATATATATATATATATATATATATAAAGTGCTGCAAGATCGTTTCTGTGTTGTTTTTGCGTGGCCCTATTTCAACTGCAGGATTGCATTTTCCAGTGGTTTGAATTGAGAGAAAATGGAATCCCCGTATGGAGAACAATACCTGAGGTAACCCCTAGAGCTACATGACAATGAGGGACTATAGGAACTTCCATGGCAAAGCAAAGAACCTCGTAGAGAGAAATCCAAACCCATATAGGTCTATGAGGGAATATAGAGACCAATGGATGAGTGCACCTGTCTATAATGTTCCCTCAACTTATATACCTCATGCTTCTCCACATTTTACCTCAACTTCCCAGCAGCAACAACCACCACCCTTATCCCTTGTTGAACAAGCCATCCTGAATTTGAGCAAACAAGTGGACAATTTCATAGAGGAGCAAAGGGTAGTGACTGTCCAGGCCAATCAAGAACCGAGACAAACAGAGCTCCTTGAACAAGGGAATTCAGATGGGTTCCAAAGTGAAATCGACCAAAAATCGACATCCAACAGAATCTATCTTAAAGCTCACCAATCGGGCCTTGTTCATCAAGAGGAGGAGAATCGGAGGAAGAGTGCTTCGACACTATTGTGGGTGAACAAAGTGAATTATGCTCTCCAGGAGGAATTGGAAAGAGGAAACTAGCAGATCCCCGAGGAACTGATAGTGTGCTCCCACAATTACGTAGAATATGGGCCATGGAAAAGGAAGAAGAAACCTCCCCTAATGCCGATCGAGGAGGGTAATGGAGAGGAAGGAATGAAGAACCCCCATCGCCCACTACCAAAGCCACCGCCCAACCTAAAAACAACCCACGTTAGTAGCCCCCTCAGTGACCAAGGTACATACCGCCTACACCACAGAAACTCAAAACCCGAAGCTCCAAAGCTAAGTCCAACCCCATTGTCACTATGCAAAATTCAAGAAACTAGTGGCTGCTCGATTTTTGCCACTTCCTCAAACAAGATGGAAATGCACATACCGCATGGCATAGTGGATGGTTCAGTTTATTGGGTTTGGAGCACCCGACCTCGCATTTCAAGTCTACTCGCTCCAGCCAGCCTCGATATGTCGCGTAGTCAAGCACAGCCCACCACCACCACCACTACAAAGCAGTTGAGGTGGCTAGGTCTCTTTTATGATTTTGCATAGCTTATCGCCTTTATCAACTCGCTCTACCGATTTGCTTAGGGATTATAAGTTTAGCCATAGTATAGTGATACTTTATGCTTAGCTTTGTATTCATGTACTAGCCACTTTGGCTATATCAAAAGCTATTCAGTATATATATATACAGACTTTTGCATATCATGTTTTGTGCTTTGCCATGTGTAAATGTTTTTCTTTTCAATTAAACAATTGAATTGCTACAATGGGGACAATCAATTGCTTTGCTGGATAATTGAATCATCGCTTGTCACTATATGCTAGGACAAATTCCATGCTTGAGACAGCTTACGGTCAGTCGGGGTTCCAAAGATGCTCAACTTGAAAATTTCCGTATGCTAATTCACACACCGCACTCCGTAGATTGTTCCAATAGTCAGAAATCAGGTGGCCTTCTTTCGCTTTGCAAAGCCGCCAGTATGTTGGCAAACCCTAGATGGCTTGTGTTACCTACAGTTGAAGACCAATGTTGTCTTCCAAAAAGGAAAAGAAAAGAAAAAGCAAAAAGAAAAAGAAAAAGAAAATAAGAAAAAGAAAAATAAAGTCGTGAAGTTTTGCTCTCAAACCCGAAAGCACAAATCTCGAGGGGTGTATGGCGAAGCTCAAACCCGATGCCCTAAGCCTTAATTACCGGGAGTCATCATTTTGTGTCTGCTATACGGGTGGATAGGTAGAGCTCCAACGACAAGAGGTGCTTGATTTTCGGGTCATTCTCGAAATGTGGGTGAAGCCTTTGCAGTTAGCATCATTGATCCTTGGCTTGATGCCCTAAACCTTGAGTGGTCAGAGTCATCTATGGACCTCTCGCACCTGCACTTCGTGAAGTCTAATTTTAAGCATCAGATCCTACATTATAATTGAAAAGAAAGTGTAACTAGCCCTATCTAGGTCAGTTCAACAACTTAAGGCCATGTCACAGTCAGAGGTGGCAATTTTGCGCGATAGCTTAACTGCTACATAAAGAATCATTAGACTTAGGTGGAAAATCAAGTTGAGAATTATGGATCCAATATTGACCTAGAATGTTCTTGTATGGTTTTGACTTTTTTCTTACACGGTTTACAACTTTGGATTTCAATTTCTCAGTTTAAGGTAATGTTTATATAGTATATAAACCCTTTTTGAATCATAACCTTTAAATCACCACATGCATCTCCTTTTTCTTACTTGCATTGCTAAGGGACTAGCAACGTTTCGGTTGGGGGGTGTGATTAATGCCCAAAAAGTGCAATTTCGAACCCTATATTAGATAGGTTTTGAGTGCTTTTTGACGCATTAATCATGTCATTTATACCAATTGAAGTGTTCTAGTCTTCTTAGTAGCACTTATGCCATTTAGAGGGTATTTTTGGTTGTTTTGCAGGTATTTGTGCACTCTTGGAGTTCAATCTCAATACAAAGGATGAATCATGAAGTTGGAATCTGAAGTCCCGCCCATCAACCAAATTCTGCTAAGAATCAATGAGAAAACAAAGGCAAAGTGAAGAAAATTCGATGCAGTTGAAGGCAGGATGAAAAGCAGTGAAGGATCAACAATGCCTTAGCGAAAATTTCGCAACCTAAGCGAAAATGCCAAATTTCGCTAGACCACTCCAAATTTCGCTAGCACTGTTCCTTAGCGAAAATAATTGATTTCGCTTCTCACAAGAATTCTCAATAGCTTACGAATTCTCACGCTAGCCAGCGAAATTGCCCACCCTTAGCTTAAATTTTCTTGTTTTCGCTTAGACTGCTGGATTTCGCTAATTAGCGAAATTCTTCAGCCTAGCTAAAATCGATGCCCTCACATGCTTTGTAATTAATGCCAAAACCGCTCCAAACTTCAAGTGCGTATTACTTTAATCGTCCTATAACTTAGCCAATTTCATAGGTTTTTTGGTATTTCATGCCTTGAGGTGGCCTATATAAGCCCTTGTTTTGTAACCTAAGTAACAATTTTTGAACAATTTGGAGGAGGAGAAGATATTTTGTAAGTTTTCATTTTGTAAATAAACTCTCGTATTTTTATTTAGGTTTTGCTTTCCTCTCTTCTCTCCTCTTTCTCTTAGTTTCTACGTTAAACACCCTCTTGGAGGATGACAATCAAGAGATGCTTGGCTGCTCTCCTTTCTTTGAAGAGTAAGAGCTAGCTTGGTGGTGGTGCATATGCATGTTGTCCTCTTGTACTAAAGCTACAGTAGTGTATTTATGGCCCTTATATTCTCAAAACATGGTTGCATTAACATTGAATGTCATTAATGTGGCCAATACTTCCATGCTTTAGGATCCAAAGCAGATATTCAAAGTGAGAGAGGTACTCCGTGATTCTTTAGATGGTCTTTACGAGCCTTTAAAATGATATTATATGTTGGGTTTCTCAAATTAGGGTTGCATAGCATTTAATGTTGATTCGCTAATACTTCCATGCTTTAGAATACAGTGCATAATTAGTGATAGATGTACTGTTGTTCTTTAGATGGTCTTTACGAGCCTCTGAGATGATATTGAATGTTAGGGTTTCAAACAGTAAAAGGGGCCATAACTGCATGCTACTTGTATTGACTCAAATAAGAGTTGTTTCAAGGGTGAGGTTTGCTAGTTGAAGAGGATCCTATGCCACGGACTATAGGTCAGATGTCATAACGCGAGGATAAAACCCGAGGACACTTGTTTGCCCTAACTTGCCAAGTTAGTGACCCACCTCTTCAAAGTTAACTTTTTCACCTTTTACTTCGCTTTACAATTCTCAGTTTTCAAACCATTCCCACTGTTTTTGAAACACACATCCAAAGAGTCCAAATAGAAAGCCTTATCTTCGTGCACTTATGCAAATCATTTTTAGGATGAAAACCCATCCCCGTGTTCGACCCTAGACCACTATACTGTAGTAGCTTGACTACGGCAGTAGTAGGAACTTAGGTGTATATAAATTTTGTTGATTTTAGCTCAGCCTACTGTGGCACGAATCAAAGACCCCTGTTAAATCGGTTCTTACTCAACTTGGCATACCGTCGTCCTTGGTGGTATGCAACACAATCCTCAGGTGCTCTGAATGTTCCTCTAGACTACCTGAATACACTAGGATATTATCGATAAAGACTATGATGAACCTATCCAAATACGGATGGAATACCCGGTTCATCAAATCCATAAATGCTACCGAGGCATTAATCAAACCAAACGGCATCACCCGAAACTCATAATGCCCGTAGCGTGTCCTGAATGTCATCTTAACATCACCCTCTTGCACCCTCAACTGATGATAACCCGACCTCAAATCTATCTTAGAGTACACTCGAGATCCCTGGAGCTGATCGAATAACTCATCGATCCTAGGGAGTGGATACTGATTGTGGATGTAACTCGTTCAATCGCTCAGAATCTATATTACACAACCGCAAACCCCATCTTTCTTTCAAGAAGAGAACTAGAGCTCCCCATGAGGATATGCTCGCCCATCGAATCCCTTTACTCAACAACTCTTCCAACTCCGAGCCTTAAGCTCCTCACTCAGAGCCATCCTATAAGGAGGAATGGAAATGGGCTTAGTCCCTGGGATCAAATCAATGGTGAACTCCACTTCTCTATCTGGAGGTAATCCTGCAATATCATCTGGGAACTCACTAACAACTGGAATCTCATCCACTAGAGTCCCCTCCTTCCCTGTCTCCACCACATAAGCCAGATAACCCCGATAACCCTTACGCAACATTCTCTGCACTGCCATGGCGAAGATCATACTAAAAAATAACTCTTTTCATATTCCCCTGAACTTTACCTCCAATTTCCTTGGCCTATGCAACTTTACTTCCTTTTTATAACAATCTAATGTGACCCTATGGCGAGACAGCTAATCCATGCCGAGATCCACATCAAAATCCCTCATATCTAGGGCCACAAGATCCGTTGGGAACTCTTGTCCCAATCGTAACTCTACCATTCGACTCACTCGCTTGAGTAACAACGGGCTCCTACTATAAGGGAAACTCTCATACGACCCCCTAATGGTTGGGTCTCTATCTGGAAGCGATCTAAGAAAGGCCTAGATGCAAATGAATGCGTGGCTTCTAGGTCCACTAATGTATATGCATCATGATCAAGGATAGAAATACTAAAACTACATCTAGAGTCGCACCGCATCCCGCCGAGTCACAACATAAACTCCGCCCGAGTATGGGTCTCGTCGCATCCCCGCACTACTCCGCCTTTACCATGATCGCCCACCCGCGGTCAGACTAGCCTCTTCGCCTCGAAACCTCTCCCTAAAGGCCTTTGAGTGCTCATCTCTAATGCTGGGGTAAATGGGCTGGCTACTGATGTCTCTGCACCAATCAACTGAGGACACTCCTTAATGAAATGCCCTTCCTGGCCACAGTGGAAACACCCTGTACGGTATCTCTTACACTCCCCAAGGTGTCGCTTTCGACACATATCACACTTGATAATATTCCTAGAATTGAAAGAAAATTCTTTAAAGGAAACTTTATTGATAATGCCTTTAAAGAAATTTTTTATTGATAATACTTCTTAAGATGCATAACATTCCACATCTTGGGCACTAGCGTCCTGGCCCGGGCCTTTATCTAATACGTACACCCGGGCCGCCCCCACTTTAACCGGTCAGGCATGGCCCTTCCCACTCGTTTGAACTCAATTGATGGGTCAACCGTGTTTTCAAAGACCCTCTCTCGTGACTACACAGGCCCCCCCGCCCTGAGCTACCGCTGCCACACACACCTACGCTCACCCCCCCTCACTGCAGAAGGTGTTTGTTAATTTTGGTCGTACCACAATTATTACGTACAACCAAATTCTTCACGAATCCCATCTACCATCTCTAAGTCTTTGGCAATGGCTTTAGTATTAGCCTTCTCAAGGATTTCTGTTTGAAGCGTGGGCCTTCCAATTTCTGTAGGAATTATGGCCTCTATTCCATAGGTGAGGAAAAACGGTGACGCTCAAGTTGCCTTCCGGCTGGTTGTTCTATAGGCCCAAAGAATTCTGGGTAGCTTTTCTACCCACTTTCCCTTAGTTGAATGTAGACGCTTTTTTAGAGTCGTAAAGAGAGTTTTGTTAGACGCCTCCGCCTGGCCATTGCTCTTTGGGTACCGCGGGGTTGAGTATAAGTTTCTGATTTTCAACTCATGGAAGAAATTTTTGTATACCCTGCTATCAAACTATAGCCCATTGTCAATTATGATCAACTGAGGTATTTCGAATCACCAGACAATATTCTTCCACATAAATTGGACGACATCCTTATCTTTGATGGAGGTGAAGGCTTCAGCTACTATCCACTTGCTAAAATAGTCGATGGCAACCAACAATAACTTCTTCTGAGCTAGGGCGGTAGGTAGTGGTCCAACTATATCAATTCCTTACTGAGTGATTAGTACCCAAATAGTGCAATATTGAGCCTTGTTTATAGCAGGTTTTATGCGCTTTTTGTGTACTAATCAACTTCAATAACTCAATTGACATATTCGAGTCCCGACTTTGATACTAATCACATTTTATAGCTATTTCAGTAGTTTTGCAGGTCTAATACCTTCTATTTCTTCAAATTGACTCAAACATGATGAACCTGAGCCGAATTCGAGGATGCATGATCAAATCAGAGGAAATTCGGAGCAAATTTATTGAAGAATGGAGGAGCAAACTGTTGAAATTTTGGGGTTGCAAAATTTGAATTTCGCAGTTGCGACTTCGCAACTCATAAATTTCTCGCGGCCGCTAATTTCGCAACCTACGAACACTGCTCACTTGATTGCTTTTTGACCTTGTTGGTGGTTTAATACAAGTTTGCCCTTATGTAATTTTGATTCTTTAATACACTTTTGTAATTTCCTCTTTACTGAGCCTATATAAGCTCAACCATGCTTGTAATCAAATCAACTTTTTTCTTTCAATCAATTAGCTGCCACCTAAGCCTCCTCTCGTTGGTAATTTTCTCTTCTCCCTTCACTTTCTTGCATTTCTTAGTAGGCTAAACACCTTATTACACAAATCAGGATGCTTAGCTAATACCCCTGATCCAAGAGAAGGCCACTCGGGTGTTGTTTTAGCTTTCTAAACGCATGTTCTCATGTTCTTTATGTTTGTATTTTAAGGCATTTGTGCCCCCCGCTTCTACCGAGGTTAAAATCTCTTACATGCTCTCTTTAATGTGTATTTGGCAAGCTTTGGGTTCAGTGGATACTTCACTAGATCCACTGAGGCCCGCTATTGTCTCCTATTAGTTATCGAGGTAGTGTTTTTTAGATGTGTTTTCACTGCTAGGACATTTATGCCTAATGAAATGCTATTTTTCAAAAGGAAAACTATTAGGGTTTAGGTTTTATAGCTAAATGAAGATCTGGTTCGGGAAATGACTATATGTCATGCTCCTAAACGCGAAGAAAAAGACCCGAGCACATGTCAGTTCACCTAGAACTTTAAGCCCAGTGGCCCGAGACTTCAAGGATTTCTCTTTTAACTTTTCACTTCAGTTATTTTAGTTTGCAACCATTCACACACACTGTTTTCTACACACCCTTTTAATCCAAGGAGAAAACACCATTTTCAATGCACTGTAACTCCTCTCTCATGAAGAAAACTCATACCTGTGTTCGACCCTAGAGCCACTATACTGCAGTAGTTTCTATACGCGCAGTAGGGAATCCTAGGTTATAAATTTTGTTGATTCGAACACCTACATGGCCTTTTAACGATTCAAATGGCGCGTTGTCGGATGCAGGCCCTGTTGAGAGAGAAAAATGCTGAACTTGTGGGATTCACATCACAAGTTTCGTGCAATCTCATTTCTTTTTATTGTATCTCATTTTCCCCACTTGCAGCTCACCTAGGGGAATTTGAAGATTTCACTACAGGGAGTTTGAAGACTTCCTCGTAAGTGCATCAAGCTACCATTGTTTTTATTTTAGCTAACCAACAACCTTTTATTAGTCTAGTTTTGCTGGTTTCTTACTGTGGGTGTGATCATAGCAAGCCATGCAAAGTGGGATAGAAACACTGCAGGCAGATTGGAAAGGCTAGGTGCCTCAAGTGAAGAGGGTTGTGAAGTTAACCTGCACACCAATCAGATGGAGACCTCGACCAAGAGCAAGAGCTGGGCCAGGGGTTCATCGGGAACCCAATGTACATAGACGATGAGGGACTACATACACCCACCATGGTGAGTGCACCATGCATTATACCCCGCAGAGATGTGGCAAAGGAGACCTTATTTGCGCCCTACTCGACTTTTCATGGTATGGAAAATGAAAATCCATACACACACATTCGAGATTTTGAGGAAGTTTGCACGACTTTTAAGGAAGGTGCCTTCGATATGGACTTGCTCAAGCTGAAGGCTTTCCCTTTGACCGTCAAAGATAAGCAGCTGTACTGCTTAACTCATCGGTACAAGAACCATCGTGGACCAGGGCCGAGCCAGAAAACTTTTGAAGAAGTTCTTCGCCCATAAGACCAACACCTAAAGAGGAAGATCTACACTCATACCATGACAAAGGAGAAATTTTATCAATGCCGAAAGATATCTTGAAACCATTAAGTGCATGCCCTCATCACGGCTTTGATAATGGACGGTGAATCATTTCCTTACGATGGAATGTCCTTTCCATGAAACAACCTCTAGAGACCATGTGTGAGGGACTTCTAGTAACCCGATGAAGCCATGGACTTCAACTACGTACGGAACTTAAGGATGGGATGAGTCGAACCCAAGGGAGATAGAGAGAATGAAACCAACAGTGAACCAAAAGGGGGGCATTTTTTCACTACTAGAGGAAATGGAAATGAAAGCCAAGCTATCTTCTCTGACTAGAAGATTGGAAGAACTAGAATTGTGAAATCAGCAGGAAGTACTGTGCAAAGAATCAACCGCCTGCATTCTCTCCAACTTATTTAATCGCTAATCCACTAGTCAAGGAGATCAATGTCCAATTGCTCCTCAATTAGAGATTTGATGCAAGGGCAAGCAAACATATCGGGATCAAAGTAGGCACCCAATAAGTGCTTCATATGGGAATACCACAACCCACTGAGTGAATATCCCAATTTATCAGCAGCCAAAACCCCAACTATACTCCTATGTTCGTTAAAGAGTAAAGAAACTGTTTGTCACATTTAATGAGCAAATATTAGAACTAATATAGTGGTCACTTCGTTGAAGAACATACATTACTGAATGCCAATCACACAAAAATCTGAATTAAAAGCACTTTAATAAGATGATGACCGCAGATCAACAAAGTCACTATGTTATAAGATGCAGAAAAGAGTATTTCAAACAATTATCTTGAAGTTAACAGAGAGTCTTCCGTGATCTAATCAATGAATGAGGTCGTCACATCACATATTACAAAATATTAAGAAACATCTGAAGGTGAATAAGACTGATAATTGAGAAGTTATTAATATCTCAATCAGAGTGCACCATGTAATTATGAAGAATGATATTATCCCATCTTCCTTCAATCATTAAGACCGGTACGAAGTCATTAACCGTGCCGAACAGAAGGTTATGTTAAACAAAGTCAAGATTCATTGATATGATCATATGTTCATTATGTAAATTTTCAAAGGATTTGCAACAATGTATGATTTGGCATCTACAAGAAGTTCTTAACTAACAGCATTATCCACGCAAGACTCTAGTGAAATACAAAGATCCAAAGGTTCACACCATTTCAAATTAATATAGGCATTTGCGTAGAGAAAGCACTGTTAGATCTGGGAGTAAGTGTGAATCTCCTCCCTATTCGATGTACAGGCAACTCCGGTTGAGGGAGTTAAAGCCCACCTCCATTACACTTTCTCTTTCTGATAGGTCGATCAAAATACCAAAGGGGACAGTGGAGGATGTCCTGATTCAAGTGGACAAATTTTACTATCCAGTAGATTTTATTGTACTCGATAATAACCAGCAGCTAGCAGGCCAATTATGTACCAATCATCTTGGGTACACCATTTCGCCACCTCCAATGCAATTATCAACTGTAGGAATGGTGTCATGCAACTCACTTTCGGAAACATGACTTTAGAGCTTAACATCTTCCACCTAAGTAAAAAGCACATGCAACCGGAAGAAGATGTCCAAGAAGAAGCATGCATCATTGACACCATCCTAGAGGAACAAGCTGATCAGCAGGTACACTGGATATACTAGATGAAGAGTTGACTGAGTGTGCAGAAGACCAGGGGGAAGTTGACATGAAATCTGTACAAGGATATTGGAAAAGAAGAAATGAAATTTTATTGTTGATGATCGGAAAGGAAATCAATGAGCCCTGCAAATAGATTCAAGCCTTCGCCAGAACCAAGATGCTTACTGAAGACCATGAACAATGTCCAAGGTCATTTCAATTTGCTCGCAGACTGTACAGAGGGTAGCCTGCCATAAGTCCTCAAACGTAACAAGAAAGCCTCGGTGGAGAATTCTCCGATTTGAAAGGCATTAGCCCAAAGAGTTTGCACCACCATCTACTTAGAGGAGAAGGCAGTCAAGAAGGCAACCACAAAGAAGCGTCGAACCCCACATACGCAAGAAGTGGTTAGAGTCAAGTCTTAAAAGCTGCCGCAAGTCGGGCATCATATACCCCATATCATACAAAGACTGGGTGAGTCCAACCTGCAGGTACCTAAGAAATCGTGGATAACCACAAGGCATAATGAAGAATGAGATGCAGATACCCACTCGCCTTTTACTACAAAGGAGTGTATGCATTGATTATCGTGTGTTAAACGAAGTAACACGGAAGATCACTCTCCTTCCATTTATGGATCAACCGCTGAGAGGATTTTGCCACCTTTATTGTTTCCCTCGTATGGTTATTCGTGATATTTCAAATTGAGATCGCGCAAAGGATCGTGAAAAGACAACTTTCACTTGTCCATTCGCACGTATGCATACGTGAGACGCCTTCGGCCTTTGCAATGCCCCCGCCACATTTCCCAACGATGTATGCTCAAGATTTTCAGCGCATTTAGCAGGAACGCATTATGGAGGTTTACATGGACGATATCACAGTCTATGGAGAGAATTTTGAGGAGTGCCTAGTCAACCTAGAAACCATCCTGAGCAGGTGCATAGAGAAAAACCTAGTGTTGAATTGGGAGAAATACCATTTTATGGTTAGCCAAGGCATTGTATTAGGGCATATCATTTCGGAGAAAGGGATTGAAGTTGATAAAGCAAAAGTTGACTTGATTTCAAAACTGCCCCCACCCACAAATGTTAAGACTGGTGGAGGTACTCGGGGCATACTGTGTTTCACAGAGGTTCATACAGACTTCAAAATTGCCAAGCCACTTATAAGCTTCCGAAAAAAAGATGCTACGCTTGAATGGGTCTTAATGTCAACAAAGGTTTGAAGAACTCAAGGCTTATTTAACCACCGCACTAATAGTGAGGCCCTAACTCGGCGCTTACCTTCGAGGTTATTCAGATGCACCCACCGCCTGAGCAAATTCGACAAAGGGCAAAGGAAAATCGTATGGTTTACTATGCTAGAAAACACTTAATGAAGCTCGTAAGGAATTACACTACCACCGAGAAAGAATTGTTGGCGTAGTTTATGCCCCTCGATAAGTTTCATGCTTATTCATAGGGGAGTGAATAATTATCTTCATTGCACTATCTTCAGCTTTTGAACATCTCGCTCTACTAAGCAAAATGCCAAGGCTAGGCTTATCATGGGTCCTCTTACTACGTGAACTCCGTACCCGGATAAAAGGGGTAGAAAATGTTGTTGCTTGATCACCTCTCCTGCATTAACAATAGCAATACAACACCCATAACTTCTATTTTGACGTACTCCCTGAGGAGTCTCTATTCATTCGTGGGACAATGCCCTTGGTTTGCCCACATAGCCAAGTTTTTGGGCATCAGTGGAGTGCTGCCAACCAATGGAAGGCACAAGACAAGAAGTTCTTCCATGCAAAAATCCACTCTACTATCAGGAGGAGCCCCATTCGTTCAAACATGCGCCGATCAGATAATCGGTTGGTGTGTGCCTAAGCATAACAACTGTGGATACTTAGCCACCGCCATGACAAAGGCTCGCGGAGGTCAAGTGTCGCTCCTATAAACGGCAATGAAGGTGCTACAGCAGGTTTCTATCAGCTATCTATTTAAGGATGTTTACGCCATATGCAAAACAATGCGATAAGTGCCAAAGGCCAGAAAAATTCCTCATTGGCCATATGATGTCATCAATCCTATTCTCGTTATCGAAGTTATTTGACGTCTCGCACCGACTCATGTGACCATTTCCCATTTCCTTCGGGTATACTTACATCCTTGTGGGAGTCGACTATGTGTCAAAGTGGGTGGAAGCAGTGTCGTGTAGAACAGCAGACCACAAGATCGTATTGAAGTTCTTGAAGGAGAACATTTTCTCTAGATTCGGAGTTCCCAAGGCCATAATCAGTGATGGAGGTTCACATTTCTGCAACAAACCTTTTGAGAATCTCCTATCTAAGTATGGTGTCAAGCACAAAGTTGCCACCCCCATAATCCTCGCACTGCTGGCCAAGCAGAGCTAGCCAACAAAGGGAAATCAAGACTATATTGATGAAAGTGGTGAACTCAAACAGAAGGATTATCTCTCAAGCTTCCGATTCCTTGTGGGCATTAGCTGCACGCGATACAAGACCATCCTTGAATGTCCCCTTATCGCCTAGTTTATGGGAAGGCCCGCCACCGCGCTGGAAATTCGAATATAAGGCATGGTGGGCAATAAAATTTGAATCGACATGGGAAGAGCTGGCCTTAAGAGACTCCTTGATCTCAATGAGTTAGAGGAGCTCATGAATGATGCCTACTTCAATTCGAAAATTGCAAAAGACAAATTAAAGAAGTGGCATGATCAGCTCATAACCCAAAAGAACTTCAACCAGGGGGAACAAGTCCTACTCTATGACTCCAACCCACCTTTTTCCGGCAAGCTCAAATCAAGATGGATCGAATTTCATTCATCGCTCAACAAGCATACCCCAATGGTTCAAGAGGACCTACTCAATCCAAATGATAATAAAGAGTGTTTAAGGTCACGGACGTAGAGTGAAGCTCCTATGTTGTGCAGTTGCATCGTGTATTGTGATAAAAATTTCTCCTTCCGACCCTCCTTGAGACCCTCAGTTACATTTAGGGAGTGGCTCCTGCGTATCTCGTATTACCAATTTAATTGCTTAGTCTTGTTCGCTCTATTTTTGTTAATGATCTTGCTGCGGATTGGTCGGGTGACTTGTTTTTCTTTCTATCAAGTAAATGTTAAAGAACATCGCCTACTTCACCTAATAAAAGACTCAAACGCCCTGTGCCGAGGATGTTTCTCCGTACCACTCCATTGAGGAGGCTCACTTCCTCCACTAACTTTCTGCTCCATTGTCTGACAGCTTAAAGTACTGGAAGTGGATGTTCATACTTTGGTTTTAGTTTTACTAGACTTCATGCCCAAGAAAGCCTCAGGTTTACATAGAGGCTTGTCACATTTTTTGCAAAAAGTCGAAAATTTGTAAATTCACCTTGATATATATAATACAACCTATTTTCACACTTTTGCATCTCATTTTGACCCTATATTTGTGATTTTGCCTTTCCTGTAAGTTGAAAAGTCAAGGCATCAGATGAGATACCAAATTGCTAGAATGGTTCCATGCTTGATTGAATTTTTGGTCAGTTGAAGACCCTGGTAATTACCCCCTGTCTTCCACCAGTCTCTAGCCACATACACAATTCACATTAGTTTTCATCAATGGGCTAAGAAACTGCTTACTCCCCTTACTTTGCAAAACAAACCTTAGCTTCATTGACGACCCATAATAGGTTAGAGTTCCCCAAGAATGAAGGCCAATGTGTCTTCCAAAAGAAAAAGAAAAGACAAAAGAAAAAGAAAAAGAGATAAGTAAAGCCGCGGCGCTTTGCCTTGAAACCCGAGTACGGTCCGAGGGGTCTACGGCGAAAGCCTTTAAAGCCTGGTACCCTAAACCAACTGGTTGGGAGTCATCGACTTAGTACTTGCTACATGGGTAGACGGGTGGAGTTTAGCGAGTTGTAGGTGCTTGATTCTCGAAATCATTCGAAGTCCGGGATGAAACCTGAAGAGTTTGTGGTCGAAAGATCCTTTTAACTTGATGCCCTAAACCTTAGTTGGTTGGGAGTCATCGGCGGATCCCCATTACACCTGACTTTGTTTTGCTTCAGTTTTCAAAGATTTCACCCTACAAAACAATAGAAGTATGAACAAGTGTGGAACTGAATCTATTTAGGTTGGTCAGCATGTCTAAGGTTTTAAGAGGTTTACTGGGGGAAGTAGTCTTGCAAACTTATTGGTTTAAACTCGATCACCCAAAACACTTAGATTTTCGTGGAAATTCAAATGATTCCCTGAATAGATGTCAGACTAAACTTATTCCCGTATGGCATTACCCTCCTAAACTAGTTTTTATACAGAGTCCCAATTTATCATACTAAAGGTTAGACATTAATTGCACATACCTTTTGAACAGACAGTCCATTTTTGCAAAAACATATCCTGCATGATCTTCCTTCTTTTTATTATTGCTAAGGGACTAGTAATATTTCGGTTGGGGAGAGTGATTAGTACCCAAATAGTGCAATATTGAGCCTTGTTTATAGCAGGTTTTATGCGCTTTTTGTGTACTAATCAATTTCAATAACTCAATTGACATATTCGAAGTCCCTTGATACTAATCATATTTTGTAGCTATTTCGGGGTGAGTTTCATGCTCGAATACCTTCTATTTCTTCAAATTGACTCAAACATGATGAACCTGAGCCGAATTCGAGGATGCGTGATCAAATCAGAGGAAATTCGGAGCAAATTTATTGAAGAATGGAGGAGCAAACTGTCGAAATTTTGGGGTTGTGACCTATAACCCTAGTTTCGCAGTCGCGAACTTGGCAACCTCGCGAAATTTCCTCGCAGTTGCAAATTAATTTCGCAGTTGCCACCTTGGCAACCTGCGAACACTGCTCACCTGACTGCTTTTTGACCCACTTGTTGGTGGTTTAATACAAGTTTGCCCTTATGTAATTTTGATTCTTTAATACACTTTTGTAATTTCCTCTTTACTGAGCCTATATAAGCTCAACCATGCTTGTAATCAAATCAACTTTTTCATTCAATCAATCAGTCAAGCACGAAGCTCTCCTCTACTGTTGGTGATTTTCTCTTCTTCCCTTCACTTTCTTGTATTTTCAGCCAAACACCCCTTGATGATGACAAATCAAGGATGCTTACACAATTCCTCCCGATCCTTGGAAGAGGAAGGCCACGGTGTTGCTTCTGGGCTTAGTTGCATGTTCTCATGTTCTTTATGTTTGTATTTTAGGGTATTTGTGCCCCTACTTCTCATTGAGGTTAAAATCTCTTAAGCATGCTCTCTTTAATGTGTATTTAGCAAAGCTTGGTTCAAAGGATACTTTCACTCAGATCCATTGAAGCCCAGCTTAGTTGTCTCCATACATCGTGAAGGTAGTGTTTTTGAGATGTGTTTTTTATCATAGTGGACATTTATGCCCAATGAAATGCTATTTTTCAAAAGGAAAACTATTAGGGTTTAGGTTTTATAGCTAAATGAAGATCCGGTTCGGGAAATGACTATATGTCATGCTCCCAAACGCGAAGAAAAAGACCCGAGCACATGTCAGTTAACCTAGAACTTTAAGCCCAGTGGCCCGAGACTTCAAGGATTTCTCTTTTAACTTTTCACTTCAGTTATTTTAGTTTGCAACCATTCACACACTGTTTTCTACACACCCTTTTAATCCAAGGAGAAAACACCATTTTCAATGCAATCGTAACCCTCTCTCATGAAGAAACCCATCCTCGTGTTCACTTAGAGCCACTATACTGCAGTAGCTTTGCTACGTCAGTAGTAGGAATCTTAGGTTATAAATTTTGTTGATTCTCGAACACCTACTTGGCCTTTTAATGAATCATTGAGCAAAGGGCCAAGGGCTCGTGATGGTGGTTAAATCTTGAGCCGACACGCTTGAGATGGGGGTTTGTCATTGGCAGCGTTTGCACTTTCTGACGTAGACGACTGCATCTACTCTCATGGTTGGCCAATAATAACCTTGCCTATGGGCCCTATGAGCCAAAGTTCTGTCGCTTGGATGATTTCCGCATATTCCTCCAAGGAGTTCTACCAATACATACTACCCCTGCTGATTAGTGAGACACTTGAGATACAAGCCCGACTAGAGACCGTTTATATAATTGCCCATTCACAAGGGAGAATCTAGCCGCCTGGACCTGGATCTTGTGGGCTTCAATCCTATTACCTGGAAATTCTCCGAACTCAAATAGCACACTATTGGAGTCATCCAAGAAGAACAGACTTCATCTACTCGCTTACCTTTGTTGCAGTAAATCGATTATAGCCGGCTGTTGATAGACATGGAGAACATCGTCTTCTTTTCGGGATGGATGCAGCCTACCATGGCCGTTGTATCCGCTCTTTCATCCTAATCCCCCAGATATGCTCAAGCCCAAGCCGCAGCCTTCAATCATTGCTTGACCAAACTTGCATACCCGACCTTACGCTGGTCTCACGCTTCATATTCTCTGTTTACCTGTCCCACTACTAGTTGAGAGTCACTACGTATGAAGAGTTTTTCTAAGGATACAGACTTTCCAAGGTCAATTTCAGCTAGGATTGTGATTCGTGCCACAGTAGGCTGAGCTAAAATCAACAATATTTATATACCTAAGCTCCTACAACTGCCGTAGTCAAGCTACTGCAGTATAGTGCTCAGGGTCAACACGGGATGGGGTTTTCTTCATAAAAATGGTTCGTGATTAGGCATGAAGGTAAGGCTTTATTTGGACTTTTGGAATTCATTCAAAAACAAAGGGGAATGGTTTAAAACAGGAAATTGTAAAACTGGAAAGTTAAAACTGGAAATTAACAATGGAAGAAATTTACTTTGAAGATTTAGGTCACTAACTCGCAAGCTAGGGCAAACACATGTCCTCGTGTTTTATCCTCCTATGTGAGTCAACACAGGATGTAGTTATGGCCCCTTTTGTTTACAAGCAACCCTAACATCTTTTATCATTTTTCGAGGCTCGTAAAGATCTAGAAGAATCACAGTCTTGGGCATCTCTCACCCGAAAGAATCGAACCCTAAAGCATGGAGAGTATTGACCTAGGCTAGTAAAGACCATCTAAAGAATCACAAGGCATTCTCAATCTTGAGCACCGAACCCTAAAAGCATGGAGAGAGTATCACAAAACAATAAAAGCAAATGTTATTTAACCCTAATTTGGAAGAACCCTAACATGTGAATATTACCTCATAGGCAAGTAAGGACCATCTAAAGAGCCAAAGACTCTCACTACTAAGTTAATCGGATCTAAAGCATGGAGAGTATTGGCCAAGACAATATCCTGTTGCAACCGGAAGTTTAAAGATAAGGGCCATAAATACACGCTACCCATAACTTTTAGTACATGAGGACAACATGCTTAACCCTACTGCCAAGCTAGCTTCCTTCCTCTTCAAAGGAAGGAGGCTTAGCCAAACATCTCTTGAATTGTCATCTTCAAGAGGTGTGCTTGGCAGCCGGAAAGTGAAAGAAAGAAGAGAGAAAGAAGAGAGAGAAGAGAAAATAAAAGCAAAACTTAAAATAAAACAAACTTTATTTACAAAAGCAGTAAATGAAAACTTAAATCACCAAAACTCAGTTTCTTCCTCTCCTCCTCCCCTTTCTTTATTACAAAACATGAGGGTATTTATAGGACTCCCCTCAAGGTATGAAAATACCAAAACCCCAATAACTAAGCTAAGTTATAGGATAGGAGAGCACCACCAAGTTTAGAAGGCGGTTGCATTAATTACAAAGTACGACGAGGCCTCAAATCTCACAGGGAGAATTTCGCTAATTAGCACTTGGCAAGGGTTAGCGAAATTGGCAGGCATATTGCGACTTGGCAAGGTTGCGACTCACATAGCGAAATTTCGTTGCTAGCGAAATTTTCATGAGAAGCGAATTTTCGCACCGTAGACAAAGGCAGGGATAGCGACCTCGCAATACGTGCTGAGATTGCGACTGTTTCCATAATTAGCTTGCGACCGCAAGGGCTGCACTGGTTGCCAACAAAGCTGCGAATTTCGCGTAAGGGTTGCGAATTGGTTGCCAACAGTTGCGAAATTCGTCTGCAGGTTGCCGTTTCCAGATTCCTCTCACTGTCTTCAACTCGCATCTCATTTCTTCACTTTCGCTCTTTGTTTCTTCCATTGATTGGGCTCGCTGATGGCCGAGACTAAAATTCCAACCTCAGCGATCGATCATTTGCATTGAGGCTGAAGTTCAAATGTGCATAAAAGTCTACAAAAACAACCAAAACACCCTCAAATTGGCATAAGTGCTACTAAGATGACATGAACACTCAATCGATAAATGACATGATTAATGATCAAAGCACTTCAAACCTATCTAATATGTGGTTCAAAATTGCAATTTTGCTAATTAATCACACTCCCGAACCGAAACGTTGCTAGTCCCTTAGCAATGCAAAATAAAAACATTGAGATGCATGTGGTGATTTTCAAAAGGTTGTATTTCAAAAGGTTATCAGACTTATATACAAACTAACATTACTTTAAAGTGAACACCAAAATCAACATTTGAAAACCTATATACAAGAATAAAATCCATAAGAGAACAATTTTAACAACATCGCTTTTAAGGATTTTCAACTTGATTTCCACCCAAGTCTAATGGTTCATTTTGTATCTAGATTGAGTCAATAAATGCAAAATTTTGTTTCCAACCTAGCATTGACATGGCCTTAAATCGTTGAACAATTAAGATAGGGCTGGTTACACTTCTCTTGCTTTCAATTATATTGTAGGATGCAATGCTTAAAATCCGACTTCACCAAGTCCATGTAACTGGGTCCACCGATCGACTCCCAACCACTTGGGCTTAGGGCATCGTCAAAAGGATCAAAGACCACTAACTCTTAAAGGCTTCACCTCGACTTCAACTGACTTCAAAATCAAGCACCTACACCGCTAAATTCTACTCATCCACCCATGTAACGAACACAAAATCGATGACTCCCAACCAATTAAGGCTTAGGGCATCAGTTTCAAAGGCTTTCGCCATACACCCCATGACTGCTCAAGCTTTCAAAGCAAAACTCCACGATTTTATTTTTCTTTTCTTCTTTCTTTTCTTTTTCTTTTCCTTTTCGAAGACAACATTGGCCTCAATTGTTGGTACCAAATCTATCCTAGGTTGTCACATGCCTAAGCGCCTAGCTTTGCAAAAGTGGAAGGAGGCATACAAATTTACAAACCTATTGAAGCAATCTAGAGTGCAAAGGTGTGACATAGCATAAAGGGGAAATTTCCGTTGAGCATGCTCGAACAAGGATCGAACACAAATTGTTTCCAAGCATGGAATTTGTTCTAGCATAGAAGTGACAAAATGATGATTCAATCATCCAGCTTAAAGCACTTCAATTGTTCAATTTGAAGCAATTCTATTGTTCAATTTGAAACAATTTAATTGTTATGTGCTTGAAAGAAAAACACATACCATACATGGGGACACAAGAACACATGCAAAAGTCGAATATATATATATAATCCGAGTAGCTTTGATATAGCCAAAATGGCTTAATACATGCATAACAGGCTACACAAAAACATATCACTGCCTACTATGGCTAATACAAAAAATCATAATCAAAATTAGTAGGCAGTTGATAAAGCTGAAACTATACATAAACCAAAAAGAAACCTAACCACCTCACTGCTGTGGTGGTGGTGGTGAAGCTACTGCAGCTGCTGCCAGGATATCCAATGAGGCTGCATCGCGGGCAGCCTTCTCCGGGCAGATCATGAGGAAGACCCAGATGGGTCATGATCTGATGAAGCATGGAATGGCACTCGTCCCAAAGTGGCCTCAAATTTGTTAATCTCTGGTCATGTGCCGATGCCGGGCCGCCCGAAAGGGTCTTCGCTTAGTGTGTGACGCATCCATCACTCCACCCATCTCCTCGAAAGCAACATGTGTATACTCCGTGACTGGTGCTGAATATGAGGGTCCGGGAGCACAGGGCTGCAACTGAAGTAGTGGGTGGAGGAGACTCAAGTGGGTGAACGATCTGAAATATGAGTGGGACTCCTCCAGACCTCCGTGAGCAGGATCGTCCCGTGTGCATCCTCCCTCCCCACCCTGCACTCCTCCCTGGCTCTCCGGGCGATATGGAAATGGATTGTGTATAGTCATAACCCGGTCCACTGCTACTACCTGTAGGCAGCTGTCTCGCATCTCTATCCCAGTTCTCCGAACCGATCCCGCTTCGTTGAACATAGGAAAGGAGCCTCTGAATAAGTAGTGGTATGCTCTCCGCCGTATGAGGTCTCTCCTAGACCTTCTCTCAAACCGTAAAGAGCGGCAATCACCACTGATGTAATAACCAGAAATTGCCCGAGATCCTGCATAATGCCCAAGATATTCTCCTGCACATAATGCCGTGTAGGGAATAAAACAGGTGCGCAGCGATGGTCGATGAGCGCATATGAGAGGCTGGAAGTCGCCCGATAAAGAACCGTCACTGTACATCTCGGCCGCTGCTCTAATCCATCGCTTCCGGGCGGAGGGTGGGCCCAATCTCTATAACCCTCAGCATTGCGCGGTGGTAGGCGCAATCTCAAGGCTGCAGAAATAACCGCTGGACTGAGTACACCTCGGCGGTCATCTATCCTGAAATGAATCTCCAGGGGACCGTCTGCATCCCGAGATGTCATGGAGTGGTAGAACTGCCGACCACTCGGCAAGAGAACTGTCTCGGAGTCATAAAATGGAGGAGCGAATACCTCGATCAATCTCATCGACCGGTATCTGGGGTCGGCCATCAACTGTAGAACGTCAGAGAATGACTCCCCGCTAAAAATGGTCTGGCCACGATATCCGTGATTCCCTGAATGGGGTGTCCTCGAACACGGGCCTCCTGACCACAGGCCTAAGTGGATAGCTGAGGTGAAGGTGTCGCCTCAGCTGCTGATGCGACCGGTGATGATGGCGGTCGAGAAGATGATGACTCGCTTGCTCGCGTGGCCCGCTTTGAAGGTCGCCCTCCTAGCCTCCCTCCGAGGTACCGGGATGGGGCCCTGTCCCATCCGTGTCCGTAACGTCAATCCCGCAGGCTCACTGTGCACGGCCTCGGGACAGGTGATGGCCAGGCCGTAATCGGTGTTGCGACCACCGGCCCTGGTGTAAGCAACCACCCGAGGTCGAGCACGGACCCACCCCTCGTACACCATATCCGATATATAAAATAAACTCGCCGAAAAGGTGGACTCCACCGACATGTAAATGGGGCTCATGCCTGAACTAAGCCCTCGAACACAACTAATCACCTCGAACTAAACTATCCAAACCAGTGGCTCACGACTAAGACTAAAATAGACCCCGGATCGATCCGAAGGCTCCGAAATATGATCAAACACTGATGCGGAGCTCCTCTAAACTGAACCGAGAGCACAGAAGTGTGATTCAGGCAGAGGTGAGGGCTCGTACGCGCGTGGTGAGGGCTCACTCACGGCTACTGCAGCGAACAGGGCACGGCGGCAGTGGGAGCTCAGGGCACGGCGGCAGTGGACAACCTAGGGCCTGGTTGCAAGCACAGCTGAGATTTGCGGCACCTACGCCTGGAATGCCGGCACGAAAGTGAGGGGTCAATGTGGAGTCATGATTCGCTAATCTCCCTTGCTTAAATAGGCCATTTTGAGCAGCCGAATAATCCATTGTGTGCCTTTTCGCTACTCCCTGCGAATTTGGCTCAGATGGTCTTTCTGCATTCAAAAACTTTAAAATTAATTACTAATATTAAATAATAATATAACTATAAAATTATTATTAAATTTACTATAATACTATGAATAATATTTGAAACATACTATTTTCATATACAACTAAATTATAAAGAAAGGAAAATTAAGTTAAAAATTCAAAATTATTTAGACTAACGTAATTAACTAATATAAAACAAAAATTAAAATTTGTGAACTGCAATCCGGTTTTTGAAAACACCGAACCAGTTCAAGTTCAGAAATACTCAAGGGGGGTCAAGGAGGATGATCTCCTCAACCCATGCAGTGGCTTGGCCTGGCTCCATGATGTTAGGTGGCCATAAGTTGGACTGTTCCTCTGGAATGGTTGTGGATTTGAGCACTTAGCTTGCAATTGGTGCCGGGCTGGGCAAGACCAATTCTCCTTCATCAACAAGGCTGATCACTAGATTTTCCGCACCTGTTATACCTGCACACTGATCAACTGAAACAACCTCATCAGTTATAGGATTTTCAGGTTCTAACAATTTTGGGTTGTCATTCAAATTGAAAATGTTCAATTCCAATATCATGTCACCAAATGTCAATTGCATGATTCCATTCCTAGCAATTAATAATTGTAATGCAGCAATGTAAATGGTCTCCTAAAATGATTGCACATGATTTGGTTCATTGGGACTGGGTGTCTAGGACTACAAAAATTCATCGATAGTAGAAATTGTCAATTTCACAAGGACATCCTCAACTATCCCCTCGGGGATTTTCACCTACTCCATCTACCAATGAGAGTGATCGAGGTAAGTTTAAGTCACCCTAAACCTAACTTCTTTCGTATAACGAAATGGCATAAGATTCACACTGCCCTAAATCTAGCAATGCCTTTTCCATGCAATTCTACCAATATGAACCGGTATTGTGGGAGAACCAGATCCTTTGTACTTAACAGGTACTTGCTTGATTAGACACACTGATATGTTCAAAGGAGAAAGGCCTTCTTCTCAATGCCTAACTTTCCCTCTTTATGGTGCATAGATCCTTTAAAATTTTGCATAAGCAGGTACTTGGTTGATTAGATCAAGCAAAGGTATGTTAACCTTTACTTGCCTTAAGACCTCAAGCATGCCTGCTTGTTGAGTTTCCTTTGTCTTTCCTCTCAATGCTTGTGGAAAAGGAGGTGGTATACGATATTTCATCAGGTCATCCTCAGAGAATATGCTCAGTTGCATTTTTTCCCGCTCTCGGATTCTTCACTGTGCTTTGGCAGAGAGGTTGGATCAACCTCTTTTCCACTTCTCAAGGTGATTATGGATTTAACCTCATCCATTCCCGACCCTACCATGGATCCCCTTAGATTTGGAAGTACTGGGATGGGAACCTCCTCCTTCATTCCTCTAAAGAAACTTGTTAATGTTTGTAATTGAATACTGTAGGTCATCAAATTTTTATTCAGTGTTTTCGACAAAGACAATTCTTGTGCCAATTGTACATTGGTTCCATTTTGGTCATTAACAAATTGCTCACCACCTTACTCAAATCGAAAGTACACTGTTTCTACCGGAGAAGAGGATGGTGGTTGCCAGGATCAGGAGAGGAACCAACCGAGGCTCGTCTCGGTGGTACATAAGCAGGGGGTTTGGTCTCCATGCAAGGTTAGGGTGATTCCTCCAATTGGGATTGTAAGTATTCCCATAAGGAGCATTTGGTTGTTGGGGCTTGAATTGTCCTACAGCAGCACATTCCGACATCAAATCCTTCACCGCGGGTCATGGAACAAAGGTTCTATCAAGTCAGGTGGCTGGGATTGGAAATTTGTGCAGGGATTAGGTTGTGCAGTGTTGTCAATCACTGCCTGCACTTCATTGAGCTGTTTTCCTTCCAGCTCCCTCTGGGCCAGAGCTGATAACCTAGCCCTCATTTCCATCTCATCATTCGCATACATACCACCTCTTTGATCGACCGGGGTGGTTTCATCCTATCCGTTTCTCTAGTGGTTAAGCTCATCCCAACCCCAGAAGTTTCCAGCCAAGTATTCTAAAAAATCCATGGCTTCATCAGGATGTTTGCTCAAAAAGTCTCCACCACACATGGTTTCCAAGAGCTGCCTCATGGCAGGAGACATACCACCATAAAAGTGGTTCACTAACATCCATGTGTCAAAGCCATGGTGTGGACATGCACTGATGGTCTCTAAAAACCTTTCCCAACACTGGTAAAACTTCTCACCTTCATGAGCTGCAAAGGTATAAATTTGTCTTTTCAAATTGTTTGTCTTATGAGCACTAAAAAACTTCTTTAGGAACTCTGCTTGCAGCTCAGCCCAATTTCTTATGGTTCTAGGCCTCAATGAGTTGAGCCATATCTTGGCCTTGTCCTTTAAAGTCAATGGAAATGCCTTTAGCTTCAGCAAATCCATGTCCATCATAATTCTCCTTGAAGGTAGTGCAAACCTCCTCAAAATCCCTAAGATGTGTGTATGGATTTTCATTTTCCATACCATGGTATGTGGGAAGTAGGGGTACCAAATATGGCCTCACTGCTACATCATCAGCAGGAGGAATGATACAGGATGGGGCACTAACTCTAGGAGGGTGGATGTGATCCTCATGGTTCTATATGCATTTGGATTCATAGGGTTCCTGGCTGGCTCTTGCTGTTCCCCGTGTATGGGATCCATACGCTTTGTGCACTAACCTCACTAGCTAGGTCAGTTGTGTACTAATCCTATTCCACCTTACCCGAAGTGTCTCTATCCCATCAAGTTGCATGCACAGTTGTTACACAATTGTAGAGACAACAATTAGAACCAACAAAGAGTGCTAAAAGAAAAATTAAAACTAATCTAACAAAATAAAATGACTGAATGAAAAACTGAAGCTGAATCAGTGCAAGTATCAAGCCAAGTGCTAGAACCGCGCCTCGCAGAATCGATATACAAAAAGAGGTAAAATACTACTTCACTTGTGATGTGGACTCAAGTACTCTTCAACTTACCATTAGTAGTCAGGCACCATCCCCTAACGGCGCCATTTGATTCGTGCCACAAGAGGGCTGAGCTAAAATCAACAATATTTATATACCTAAGCTTCTTGCTAACCGTCGTAGTCGCTAATGCAGCATAGTGGTCTAGGGTCGAACATTCCGGGATGGGCTTTCTTCATAAAAATGGTTCGTATTGGCATGAAGGTAAAGGCTTTCTATTTGGACTTTGGAATTCATTCAAAACAGGGAATGGTTTGGAAAACAGGAAATTGTAAACCGAAAGTTAAAAACCGGAATCAAACAATGAAGAAATTTACTTGAAGATTTAGGTCACTAACTTGGCAAGCTAGGGCAAACACATGTCCTCGGTGCGATCCTCCTATGTGAGTCAACACAGACGTAGTTACGTCCTCATACAACCCTAACATTCTTTTATCATTTTTTTTTGAGGCTCGCAAAGATCTAAAAGAATCACAAGGCATCTCTCACCCGAAGCACCGAACCCTAAAGCATGGAGAGTATTGACCTAGGCTAAGAAAGACCATCTAAAGAATCACAAAGGCATCTCTCACTCCGAGCACCGAACCCTAAAGCATGGAGAGAGTATCAAACAATAAAGCAAATGTTATTTAACCCTAATTTGAAGAACCCTAACATGTGAATATTACCTCATAGGCAAGTAAGGACCATCTAAAGAGCCACAAGACTTCACTGCAGACCGGATCTAAAGCATGGAGAGACAAGACAATAACATCCTATGTTATGCAACCGAGTTTTCAAGATAAGGGCCATAAATACACTACCCATATAACTTTTAGTACATGAGGACAACATGCTTAACCCTACTGGTTGCTTGCTTCCTTCCTCTTCAGCGAGAAGGAGGCTTAGCTAAACATCTCTTGAATTGTCATTCAAGAGGTGTGCTTATGCCCGGAAAGTGAAAGAAAGAAGAGAGAAAGAAGAGAGAGAAGAAAATAAAAGCAAAACTTAAAATAAAACAACCTTTATTTAATAAAGCAAAGAATGAAAACTTACAAATCACCAAAAACTGGTCTTCTTCCTCCTCCTCCCCTTCTTTATTACAAAAACATGAGGGGTATTTATAAGGACCTGGTAAAAAAAAAAAAAAAAAAAAAAAAAAAAAAAAAAAAAAAAAAAAAAAAAAAAAAAAAAAAAAAAAAAAAAAAAAAAAAAAAAAAAAAGTATGAAAATACCAAAAACCCTAATAACTAAGCTAAGATAGGATAGGAGAGTAATTCACCAAGTTTGTATGTTGCATTAATTACAAAGATGACGAGGCTCGTAAATTTCGCTTATTGTGGGAGAATTTCGCTAATTAGCGAATTTGGCAAGGGTTAGCGAATTGGCAAGGGCTGCGAATTTGGCAAGGCTACACTCGCTTAGTTAGCGAAATTTCGCTAAGCTACGAATGTTCTTTCGTGAGTAGCGAATTTCGCAATTACACAAAGGCAAAGGGCTAGCTAATTTCGCAATACGTGCCGAGATTGCGAATTGTTTGCGAACAGCGGCGACCCTCACAAGGTTGCGAATTGGTTGCCAACAGGCTGCGAATTTCGCAAGGGCTGCGAATTGGTTGCCAACAGTTGCGAATTGCCTCGTGTTGTCTGCTCGCATTCCTCTCACATGTCTTCAACTCCGCATCTCATTTTCTTCATTTCATTCTTTGTTTTTCCATTTTGGGCTTGTTGATGGCCGAGACTCAAAATTCCAACCTCATGATCGATCATTTGCATTGAGGTTGAAGTTCAAATGTGTATAAAAGTCTACAAACAAACTAAACACCTCAAATCGCATAAGTGCTACTAAGATGACATGAACACCTAATCGGGATAAATGACATGATTAATGATCAAAAAGCACTCAAAACCTATCTAATATAGGGTTCAAAATTGCACTTTTTGAGCACTAATCAGATTGCTTCATATTCAGTCTCATTATTGGACGAGGGGAAGTCTAGTCATATGGCTTATTCTATCCTGTCCCAAGTTGGGGCTTTAAGTTGCAAGAAAATTCAGCCCCCCGTTTCGCGAGAGCTGCTGCCCACATTAAGGAGCTAACAACCAGCATCACCTGGTCCACATATGGTTAGGTAGTCTCGCTAAAAAATCCACCAATATATGTCCCTTAGACGCTGCTGCTGGTTTATAATGAATAATCGAATTCACTTAGTTCAATCGCCCACTGTGCCATCCTTCCCGATAGTCACCTTATGTATTTCGGCAGAAAGGGGAGACGTGGTTAAAGACGACAATAGGGTGTGCCTCGAAGTAGCTTTTAGCTACACGTAGGGCGAGTGTTGCTTGTTCGAGACGAGTATACTAAGTTTCTACTTCAGATAGAGATTTGATTACGAAGAATATTTGTTTCTGCTTTCGATTTTCCTCTTCTTTGAACAAAGTTGCACTTATTGAGGCTTCTAACACTACCAAGTAAAGATAGAGTTTATCGCCTGCCTCTGGGCTAGCCAGAATTGGCGGTTCGATAAGATATTGTTTAATTACCACGAAAGCTTAGTCGCATTCCTAATTCCAGCCGCCTCTTTCGGGCTTCCCTAGTGATAAAAAAATGGTTTTAATTTCAATCATGAAATCAGATATGAACCGCCTGAGAGCTGCCAACTGGCTAATCAATTGATGCACTCCTTTTCTAGAGGTAGGAGCTTGGGAGTCCATTATATCTTTGAGTTGAATAGGATTGGCCTCTATCCCTCTCTGGGTCACCATAAAGCCTAAAAACTTGCTTTAATTGACTTTGAACGCACATTTCAAATGGTTGAGTTCCACGTGTATGCATAAGCAGGCTGCAAGAGCTCAATGGGAGAGTACCGGCTCAGAAGCATCAAGCGAAAAATGCCTAAAATAGTCTGGTCGAGATGGCTAGCCTCGAAGAGCCCTCGGTAGTTATTGCTGTGGGCTCTTCCAAACGAGCCCCAAGGCCTTATTACTTTCGAGGTGCCGCCCAAGACGCCTAAGGAGGTTTATGCATCACTGGAGGATGAGGCTTTAGCAGGAGGACCTCCTAATGCTGATCAGCCGTGTTTTTAGGCCCTTACTGGTGTGAGACAACCATCGTCCACCGCTACAAAGTTAGATTGGCCCGTGACTCATAATTTCGGGTGCCTCGAGAGAAAGGCTAATTCCGACCAGTCGATGTCGGGCTCAGATGTTAAGATGATGGAGTAAGGCTGTCCTTTGGTGGACACGCTAGCTCCTAGTCCAGATGAAGCCTGGTCAATCATTGACCGCTGGAACCCCTTCAACAAAAGGGACTCTTTTACCGCACACATGCCCAATCTCCACCTCAATCTCCTTCGAAAACCCGTGACGGCTCGTGCCGAGGGGTATTCCATTCCCTTTCTCCGACTACATGGATAAGCATTCCTACCAGCGTGTAGTTGAGGACGGGATGTTTATTTGCAACCACGACTTTGACGAGATGGCTGAGCTGGTATGGCTAGGCTTCTAATGTTTGAGCATGGGTTTTATGTTGTGATTCCCTCATAACAGTTCTCCTTTTATAGAACATGGCTTGACAGCATAGGGAGCTTCACCGTAAGCTGGTGGATGTCGAAAAGCCATGGTTGTATGCTCGGTAGGTTGTTTCTAAGCACCAGACCTTAAACGACGCCTTGGTCAAGGCCAAAGCTAAGTCTAAGCACTGGGAGTGGGAGGCTAAGACCAATGCAGGGAAGACTACGAGAGTAGAGAATAAGAGGGATGAAGCCAAAGAAGAGGCACAACACACCCAGTTAGCTGCAGTTGCAGCGAGTGATGCGAAGGCACCGGTGGAAGACAAACCGGCTAGGGTTCAAGATTCCTTGACGTTTGCGGAGGAGGACAAGCACAAGGCTGAGACTGAGGCTGCCTGCCTAGAGGTTTAAAGAACTTCACTCCTGCTTGAGATTAAGGTGGCTAAGGATGAAGTGTCTTCTCTCCACTCTCAAGCGAGTAAGGATAAAGAGGCCATGGAGGAGGACTACCAGAAGGCCTTGGAGCTGATCTTCATCTACGGTTACGAGTGTTGTGTGTTTAAACACAACATTTATGGAGACCAGCCAAAGGTTCTAGATGGTATGCCTAATTCCTCCGACCCACTTCCTCTAGAGTTTTTCATGAGCCCCAAGTGCCCCCCAACTCGAGCACCTATTAAGGCCACAATAACCAAGGCAGAGCAAAGCAAAATAGAAGAGAAGGCAAAGGAACCAGAGAGAAGCGCTCATTTATGAGGACTTTGTTGGAACATCTTAAGTTCTCCCCTCTCTCATTTTTTGTAACTGTCCCATTTGGCCGCCATACCTTATATGTATTTTTCTTACACTATTAGCGTATTTATGAAATACAATTTTTGGTTTATTTGTACTATTGATTCCTTTAATCTCACAACTCCCTTCCACGAATGTTGCATAGCATAGTTGCTTCAGGGATATCAATGTTAAGTTTTTTAAGGGCTTAAAGATGGTAGGGTTTTACATGGCCAATCTGGCAAGGCACCATTTTCGAGCCTTAGCTCTAGCTAACAAAGTTAAGAGCCACACGCGCCAGCATGTGCCGCAGCTAGCCACGCCGTCTTCAAAAGTGCCAGCCGACTATGAGTCACATCCGGTCTTTGAAAGTGTTAGTAGGCTGGTGAGTCACATCCGTTCTCGAAGTACCAAAGCAGCTAGCGAGCCACATCTGGTCTTTTTAAAGTGTCAGTGGGCTATGAGCCACTTCTAGTCTTTTGAAAGTTCCAGTAGGCTATGAGCCACTTCTGGTCTTTGATATGGGGACCATTCCAAGAATTAAAAGAAAATACTTTAGAGGAAATTTAATTGATAATACCTTTAAAGAAAATTTTATTGATAATATTCCTATAATTGAAAGAAAGTGCTTTAAAGGAAACTTTATTGATAATGCCTTTAAAGAAAATTTTTATTGATAACACCTCTTAAGATGCATAGAATTCCACATCCTAAGCACTGGAGTCCCGTCTAGTTTATCTAATACGTACGATTCACGCCCCTCGCCTTTAATCATTGCCTCAGATGGCCCTTCCCACTCTCAAGCAATTTTCCGCGGTTATCAAGTTAGCCGTGTTTTCAAAGACCCTTATACTAGGTCTCCGACTTGAAATGCACTTGTCTTACACGCATGTTGTATAGGTTTGTTATTCTTTGCTGGTACGATGCCATACGTACAATCGCAGCTTCACAATGTTCATCTATAATATTTAAGAGTCTTTGAAATGGCTTCAATATTAGCATTCTCAAGGATTTCCATTCGAAGCATGGGCATTCCAATTTCTTTAGGAGTTATGGCCTCCATTCCATATGTGGAGAGAGGGAAACTTACACTCCAGCTATTTTCTAGCTAGTTGTTCTATAGGCCTAGCACTTGGGTAGCTCTACCCACTTTCCCTTAGCCGAATGTGTATCGCTTGTGAGTCAAGCCAAGAGGTTTTGTTAGATGCCTTCTCCTAGCCATTACTTTATGGGTACCGCAGGGTTGAGTATAAGTTTCTGATTTTCAACTCATGGACGAAATTTCTTTATACCCTGCTATCAAACTATAGGCCATTGTCAGTTATGATCAACTGAGGTATTCTGAACCGGCAGACAATATTCTTCCACAAAAATTGGACGACATCCTTATCTTGATGGAGGTGAAGGCTTCAGCTTCTATCCACTTGCTAAAATAGTTGGTGGCAACCAAAAATAACTTCTTCTGAGCTAGGGCAGTAGGTAGTGGTCCAACTGTATCAATTCCCCACTGAGAAAATGTCCAAGGGCTCGTGATGGTGATTAAATCTTGAGCCGACACCCTTAAGATGGGGGTTTGTCGTTGGCAGCGGTTGCACTTTTTGACGTAGACAACTGCATCTGCTCTCTGGTTGGTCAATAATAACCTTGCCTATGGGCCCTATGAGCCAATGTTCTACTACCTGGATGATTTTCGCATATTCCTTCATGTAGTTCTGCTAGTACATACTACCCCTGTTGACTGGTGAGACACTTGAGATACGGGCCCTTCTAGAGACCGTTTATATAATTGCCCATTCACAAGGGAGAATCTAGCCGCCTGGACTTGGATCTTGTGGGCTTCAATCCTATTATCTAGAAATTCTCCCGAGCTCAAATAGTGCACTATTGGAGTCATCCAATAAGAACAGGTTTCATTTATTTCATTTACTTGGTTGGTAGTAATTGATGATGCCAGTTGTTGATAGACAATGAGGAATATCGTTTCTTTTAGTATGAGGGATGTGTCACCACTCGCTAGTGCATCAGCCTTTTTATTCGAACTCTGATATGCCTGCTTCCAAGCCGCAGCCTCCAATCATCGCCGACTGCATTTCAGATACCCGACCTTTACTGTCCCAAGGCTTCAGATTCCCTCCATTTACTTGTCCCACTACCAGCGAGTCACTACGCATGAAGAGTTTTTCATGATACGCACTTTTGTGAGGTCGACCCTATTAGATCGTTTCCATATTCGCCTCATTATCGACGCAGTAAGTTTCAGCCGTACGGCCCATTATATCCTATCCTAAGTTTGGGCTTTTAGTTGCAAGCCAACCTAGCCCCGCTTGGTGAGAAGCGCCCACATTAAGGATCCACATTTAACATCACCTTGGTCCATATCATCCAAGTTGGGGTTGTTTTGCTAAAAAAATCCGCCAATATCTATCCCTTCGATGCCAATCAATTGCCTACCAGGTCATCCTTCTTGATAGGTCAAGCTTATGTATAGTGCTTCGCAAAGGGAGATTGGTTAGCACGATGATAGGGTGTGCCTGGAAGTAGGGGCGAAGCTTCTGAGCTACCACGGAGGGCTTAGTACGCTTGTTCGACAGTATTCCAAGCTCTACTTCAGATAGATTTTCTTACGAAGAATATTTGTTTATGCTTTATTTTCATCTTCTTGAACAAAGCCGAACTTATTAAGGCTTTGACACTACATAAAGATGGAGTTTATCCGCCTCGCCTCTCCTCGCTAGCCGTAATTGGCTAGCTCGATAAGATATCAAGAATCACCACGAAAGCTTAGTCGCATTCCTAATTCCAGCCGGCCCTTTTGGCTCCCCTCATAGTGATAGAAACTAGATTTAATTGATCTATGAAACAAGAAATGAATCGCCCGAGAGCCGCCAAATTCTGGCCTACCAATTCTGTCGTGACTCATTTTCTAGAGGTAGGAGCTTAAGAGTCCATTATATCTTTGAGTTGAATAGGATTGGCCTCTATATCTCTCTGGGTCACCATAAAGCCTAAAAACTTGCCTGAACTGACTTTGAACGCACATTTCAAATGGTTAAGTTTCATTTCGTACCTTCGCAATAGCTCAAAGGCTTCTTGTAGATGGTTGGTGTGGTCGAAGCGTTCTTTGGACTTTACAAGCATATCATTGATGTAGACCTCCATGGTTTTGCCTAACAATGGTAAGAAAATCTTAGTCACCAACCTTTGATAAGTTGCCCAAGCATTTTTCAAGACAAAAGGCATCACATTGTAAATGCATAACCTAATACGAGGTGTAATAAAACCGCTTTTCTAATGCTAGGCGAAAGTGCATGGGAACTGGAGGATACTTAGAGAAAGCGTCTAGAAATGACAATACTTTCAGGCTCGGTCATGCATCAACAATTCGTCTATAATGGCAAAGGGAAGCTATCTTTGGGCATGCTCGCTGAGGTCAATGTAATCTACACATACGCCTAATTTATCCCCTTCTTCGAACCACAACCATGTTAACTAGCCATTTTGGGTACTTCACTTCTCTGATAAAACCTGCTCTTATTAAGTTTTCCACTTCCGTCTGAATGATCTGATGGTAATCCGGGTGGAAACGCCTCACTTTCTGTCTTACCGGTCTGGCCGTAGGGATGATATTTAGTTCGTGAGAGGCCACCATCAGGTTAATCCCAATCATATCTGTAACACCCCGAAATGTACCCTACTAGTTTTCGGACTTGTTTAGGGTATATTATAAGCTAAATGGAAATTTTCGGAAATAAAACGAGAGACCCGAAATTAATAATAGAGCCAAGGGTAAATTAGTCATTTACCACTTGAGGATCCAAGGGTAATAAAGCCAAAAGATAATATGTCAAACTAGAATTTAGAAGAAGTTATGGATTCAAGGCAACAGAGAAAAGATGGAAAAGAAATAAGAGAGAAATGGGGGACCAAAATGCAAAAATGAAAGTTAAAAGAAAAATTGCTGACTACAAGCATGGCCTTAATAAACATGGGATTTAAGACCAAAATTCATCTCATTTGGAGGAAGAACAAACCGTAGAGATAGAAGGGAAGAGGAAAAGAGAGAAGAAGAGGAAGAGGAAGAGAAGAAGAAGAGAAGAGAAGAAGAAGGGAGATAAAAAAGGTATGGAAACTAACCTTGAACATGGAATTGTATGAATCTATGGAATTTTAAGGCTTTGTATGGTTAATAGCTTGTCTCAATTACAAGTTTGATAGGGTGTATCCACTTAACCTTAGATTTCTTGAAGTAAGGTTGGTAAAACCCACAAGGAACAAGATAAGTATGGAACTCCCCTTTGAGGTTGATTCATGGTTAAATAAACAATGGTGAGTTAGGGTTTAGAATAAGCCTAACAAATTCTTGGGTTTGATTTGTGTATGGGTTGAGACCCGTAATGGGAGTTGTTTGGAAGATTTTGAAGAAACATATGTATTGAAAGATGATCATAAGGTTCTAAACCACCATTTCAAGATGAATTTGGAGTGCTTTTGATGTGTATATGGAGTATTGAGATGATTTGAGTAGTAATATATGGAAAAATTGAAGAAAGCCCACGTGCAGGCAAAAATTCGAGCACATGTCTGGGTGCAGGTCGAGATTATCTTGGTACATGTGCCAATGCTATTTTCTGTTTCAACCCGATCTTCGTATTTTAATACTTAACTTTCTCATTTATTATCCGATTTGAGTGATTGAAGTGGTTAATTAAAATATACTTCAAGGAGAACCAAACATAGAAATAAGGCATCGTCAAATTACCATTGCTAGATAGCCCAAAAAATTCACTCAAAGTGGGACACGTGTGCGAGTAAGTCTAGCTGCCGAGTTTTGGTCATAGAGTAGTCGGGTTGTTCGAGACGTAGCGAGGATTTAGTGCTCCGATTTAGGTGATTCCAGTTGGAGGAGAACCCTTAGCACCTTAGTTTTAAATGAATACAAAGAACCAGGGTCAGGTATGAAGTTAAACCTCCATAAAAAAATAAGAAATTCAATTTGTTCTAGTGTCAGGGTAAACCGACTAGTTTGGCATGAAAATGCCATAACTTTCGTTCGGATGATTCAATTGGAATAATTCCAATTTCTAAGAAAAGTAGACGCATCGAGGGACAAGAATACATGAACGATGTGTGAATACATCAGCATTCCTGTATAAGTATATGAAATATGAAAAGCAATATGTCATGAACACAGAATGTGATTAAGATACATTATGAGTTCTGAAAGACATATGATCAATATGACCTACCTAGGGACCAAAGAATGAATGAGTGGACGTCGATTAGTACTTGATGCACTCGATTAGTCTTCACCGGCACTCACGATTGATGCCGGTACTCGATTAGTGCTCACGGCACTCACGATTAAATGCCGGTACTCGATTAATTCTTTCGACCTCCTGATTAGTAGCCGGTACTCCTAGCCCAGTGCTAAGGCACCCGTCACGATTAGTGCTATGGCACTCACATTACGATGCCGGTACTCTTTGCTTTGTGCTCGGCACTTGATCGCATATAGTATCTTGGTGCCATTGTGTTGTGTCCTACTCATTCCATTATTCTTGGTCTAGGAAGTCAGACGGACATATGATAAAACAACCCGAATAAAGAATAGAGTAAAGATACGAGATGTATCTACGTATGCGTACGTAGTACCTCACGGTACTCACGTATGCGATTAAGTTCGAAGTACTACGGGTACTCTGAGATACGATTAAAGTTACAATAGTACCCACGGGTACTCTCGTATCGGTAAAATAAGTTAAGTTATGTAACTCCTACGGGAGTCCCGAATGAACATAAGTTTGTTATAAGTATAAGTCCAGTAGTACCTACGGGTACTTTCGTATAATGAATGCGTGCCAGTACTACGGGTGCTTTTTGTATACGAATAAGCTCAACTCCTACTTCTGAGATCCGAATAAGCATAAGGTTGTTATAAGTATAAGAAATTAGAGAAAGCCCAAAGATGACTCGATAGTGAACCGACAACTCGGGCTTTGTTGTGGATATGTTCCGAATCCGTATAAACCTCGTATATGTATTCGATGTGATCTGCACTCAGCCAAGTGACTACGGAATGTCCGATCTCGTATAAGTCCGATCTGACCTTGTATGTGATATGATTCTGATATGTTCTGACTTATCGTACCTACGGGTACCTTCGTACAAGAATAAGATTCAAATTCAAGAATTAATTCTCAGAACACAAGTATAAGATCCTCTGTAAAGATAAGAATAAGTTATGTAAAACAAGTATAAGACCCGTAAGACAAGAATAAGTTCTGTAACACAAGTATAAGATCCGTAATACATGTATAAGTTCTGTAAGACTAGTATAAGATCTGAAATACATGTATAAGTTCAGTAATACAAGTATAAGTTCTGTAAGACCGGGATATGCTTCGTAGTATAAGTATAAGATACTAAGCAATTAAAGATAGTTTCAGAGTACTTACGAGTACTTCCGTATAAGAATAAGTTCCGAATACCGCATAATGCTCCGTAATATCTCTCGTAGTACCCATGGGTACCGAATAAGTGTAAACTGTAGTATAAGTATAAGATAAGTTTGTAAACTCCACTGAGGGTCTAGATAGATATAAGTACCGTGATGTGTATAAGTACCTCCTCAGATAAGCATAAGCTCAGACCAATGGATCTTAAACAAGTATAAGACAGATAGAAGTATGAGTAATGGAGGCAATTCGGGCCTAAATAGCATGTATGTTCAGCACCGTATATATGAATCAATAAATCAGTCCCATGGGAGACTTAACAGAATAGTTCGCGAGTGTAAGATCCGAAAAGATAAGATCATAATGTTATAAGTAGCGTCCGGTCAAGAATGTGCCAACATAAGTGTAAGATCTTAGTATGTTGTTCTAAGTATAAGTTCAAGATAAGATGATATACTCTAGCGGGAGATGTAAGAATTCGTTTAAAGTCACAAGGTACAAGTACGTAATTATGTCAATGATATGAATAGGAAAACGAATTCGAAACCCGAGGTCATGATACACATGTAAAAGAGACGAATTGGATGACTTGACATTGTATATGTCTAAGTTTGCTCTGAATATGATCTGACCTGTTATACATTTGGATTATATGAATTCATGAAGATTTTTATATCTCGCTTTCTCGTTATATCTTATCATGATTCAATAAATGCAGATCAGGTATCGAGATAAGTTATAAAATATGTTTCCCACTAAGCGTGATAAATTTAGCACTGCTTTAATCCGTGTAGGTACAGTGAAGACATCTCGAAAAACTTCCGCATAACCGTCAACACACTTTGTAAGGGTTCACTACATGTAGGTTCCGTAGCTCGATTTGTAAATGTAAAAGTATAGTTTTGTAATTATAAATGGACTCGGTAAATGTATTAAGGATATTTTGATTGCATATAAGAAGTGGGCCATACCCACAGTACAAGTTCGACTTGAAAAAAACGCAAAGAGTCCCAAAGATATGGTCTCGCATCCCGAATCCTCACGATCCACTGGTCCGGCCCACCGGATTCGGGTGACAATATCTGAGTGGCTCCAATACATCTATGTTATTCAACAACACGAAGCTTAGAACTGCCTCTGATTTCTTCCTATTTGACAGAGGAGGAACTCCATAAGTAAACTCTTTCTAACTGCCTAACGTTCTTCCGTGGATCCATAATTAGCGGATCCTTCTTCGCCCGATCCTGCAGCGAACCAGGATCGCACAAGGGTTTGATCTTCAGAAAGGACCCTAGCTTTCCCTCGTACAGATAGTTGATAACACTGCCATGCGGCTAACTGACTGCTTAAAAGGTCAACCTGTCCAACATTAGTCAAATAGCTGACCGTTTGATGGTAGGTCGAAGGGATAGCTTTCATCAAGTGCAGCCTGGCCTAACCCATTATGGCATTGTAAGACCAAAGTCTTCGATGATTGAGAACAGAACTTACTTAGTGATTGGCCCGCTTTTGCATATGAGCCACATCTCCTAGTGTTACGCAGTTACACCATTAAAACCGTAGAGGATTTGCCCTAATGAGTTTAGCATACCTATGAAAGTCATCACCAAGGCTTGTAGTTACAACAAGTCTACCGCATTAAGTCAGGATCTACTGGGCACTTCGTGCACATCAAAACCATGATACATATTGTGAGTACAAAGGTCATAGTTCAAGACAATAACTACTGGGGGAAGATAAGGAGGGAAAGGATATAGGGAAATCTAGCCTACCGTTTCTAATGCCCTTCTCGCTGCGGATAACATTTACCATGGCCTTAACTATGGCGACTCTCACGAGTTTCCTTTGTTGACGCTTCAAATGATACTGGTGGTTAGACGGCTCGCCTAGTATATAGTTTATGATGGGTCTGGATTCTGACGGGAATTGTACACCGATTGTGATTCTGTCTACAGCTTGGCTTGATTCCACCCCGTGGTCAAGTTCTCTGATATACCTCCTATGGTGTCTTGCTTTGATAAGCTTTTCTACCAAGAACTTTAGGCTTCGACACCTGTCGGTCTCATGCCCATGATCTCTATGATAATCGCACCACAAGGATTTGTTTCTTTGGGAGGGATCCGTCTGGATTGGTGCAATCCATTTAAACTCTAGCAAGTTGCGAATGATGGGTAATAGCCTCTCATACGAGACATTCAAGGGGGTGAATTGAGGGAGCTCTTTCCTCGCGGACTGATCACGACGCTTTTCACTCGCTGACCTTCCTAGACTGACGCTTCCCAAGCGGCTTATTTCCCCGGCCGCCAGCTCAGAATCACGACACATCGGCCGCACCCGACATTGTCCTCCAAAGATTTAGTAATTTATCACTCTAACTATATAATTTTTCCATTGTCATTAATGGGTCAAAAGATAGTGATTGGAAGAAAGGAGTAGATGGCCCAAAGCTTCTCCTAAAGTTTTGGAGGACTACATCCATGTTATACGACTCTATCTGTTGGACGGCTTGCCCGAACCTCCTTGTGAAGTCTTGAATAGACTCTTCTTCCAGCTTGATAATAGTCTGTATGAGTTGATGTTCTCTTTGTCGCGACCGAACAAATATATTACACACGCACGCTGCCCATAGCTCATCGAACGAGTTTATCGAAGGCGGTGGGAGATCAGGAGAATGAGGCTAACGCAGGCCCCCGTAAACTAGTCGGGAATACTTTGCACAATAGCTTCCACACACGGTGTTTCTAGTATCATTACCCGTTATAATAGAGCATATGATCGTAGCGGTCACGAGCCATCGAATGTGGCGAAAAGTTGGTATGAAAAACCCGCGAGCGTGCTCATAGTTAAGAAATGCGGTCATTTCTGGCGGGCTAAGAGAGCATATCATCGGGTTTTAATTAAGGCTACAAAGTGCATATAGAATGTCGGGCTTTGGTACCAAAAGCAGGATGTACAAGGGGAGTATTGCGGTATCGTACAGCGGTAATATCGTGCCATCAGACCTTCTGGACAATACTAATGCGTTCCTGTGGGTCGAACTCGGTCAGTTCTACCTTCGGCCTGCATCTCTCTTTGCCTTGTGAGATGCGCCACTAACAACATCACTGAAGGCGAGGTGATGCGAAGGCCTCTTACATGATTCAGTCTTTATGCTCCCTTGAGCATCCCTTTGGCCGCTGAGAGACTCAAAGACGCTTCGCGATAACTCTATCCGACAGTGGTATCAACACCGAGCAAGGACAATGTAGCTACTTCCCTTTATCATGAGCTGGATGCGTAGCTCGACCGCTATCTTGTACATCTTTTCCAAGATCGAGACTTTTCTCTATCTAGGCCTATTACTGGTCATTCTTCCTTTACAAGCGTTCAACGTGGCCTTACAACTCCTTAATCTGTCTTGCTTACTCCTCCTATTTCCTCTTTATGTCTTGACACCAATGGAGGAATTGATCTTCTGGGGATTGGACCATCGGATTGGTTGACATTACCGCCTACCCAAACTTAACTGTATGGTGGAAAGGGGAACCGGCGTAGTTCTGTAGATGAAAGTGGCTGCTAGACAATCATCAAGCCAAGCTCATGGCCTTTAGATCGAGACTTTCTATCTCGATTCCCACATATGGTGCACCAATTGTTAAGACCTTGATCGTCGTGATCCTTAGGAATCAAGAGTAACATGAATCCTACAAAGGTGATCCTACGACGATGTGCCAAACCACCTATCTAATGATTAAGTCAGCAAACGATGGAAAAGAAAAAACGAAGAGATTTTGCACAATTTTGAATGCCTTTACCTCGTGGGATATCTTTCTGATTTATAAGGTGTGGTTCATTAATCTTCCCTTAATTTTAGGAATAAAATCTATTAATTTTAGGGATAAAATCTCTTCCTTCCTATTAAGGATTAACCTTTCGAGAAGTAAGGGATTTAAACTAGAAACTACCGATAAATATCTCTTATGATTTTCCACTTTCATACTCTATCCCATACCGACTTCCCATATGCGTGAGGGATGGCTAGTCGGAGGACTTAAAACTCTTACCGAACCACCTTGTGTTAGGTCTATGGGGAGATACTCGCTTTCTCAAACGTGCTTCAAGATTTTCCCTGACTGATACCTGCTGGTCTGGCCACGACAAGTGGGCTTGGTCGTTTACAAGGTGGACCAAGCGAGCCTTGGGCCCATCGAGTACCAGGTCTAAAGATTATGGTACTCATAGGATTGTGACAAGAGAGAGACCAAGGTGGTCACCCTTATGAAGAAAGAAGGGATTGGCAACATCATCCATGGCCATGAAGAAGAAAGAGCTACGCAAAGGTATGCTCTAATACCATATTAGAAGATAAAGGAAGAGAGAAATAAGGAAACAAACATTTTATTCATCTGTTTCAACCTAGAAGAAAACAGAGGCAGGAAATATATATTGACCTAAAAAAATAGGGCAACCCAATAGCCTGTACAACTTAGCTATTTTAGATAAAAACAAAAAAAAAACAAAACTAATTCCCAAATTATCAAAAATAACCAAAAATTTAAAAGACAACTAATTTTGATAAAGGATAATTTGAGATATTAATCAATCCTCAAAGATTCGCTTATAAATTTATAAGCTATCAATTAAAATAGTGAATCTAGCTGCGAATCACTCATCACACCGAAGTAACAACTGAATGACTACTACTTTTGCCAATTTATTGAAATCTACAAGAACATGAAGCAAGCAACACCGTATTGATGACCATGCTAATATACATCATCGTCTTGCATCAGAGAACACAAAAATTCTCCTCAGATCCCCGTAACCAAAATAAATAATCCTCCCAAAGAATGAGTAATAGCATTTGGGACTTTCGATGGTGGTGTTTGTTGGCCCCATTCATATCACAAGATTCCATATATGAATTTCAAATTCAACCAAATTTTGTGACCGGGAGGCCGCCAAAGATCTAAAAAGAACAAGCAAAGTGAGGAATGTAACCATTCATCATCCTCAAAGATTTTATTCCTTTCAGTTGAGATGAGACGCTGGAAAATCTCACCCCCATCTCCTTATTAACCTCTCTCACTCTCGCGAAGTTCCAATTCACTACGTAGAAGAAATATTGGAACTATTTCATGTATACTATGCAAAAATTAGCAAACTTACCCATTCTGATCGGGTCAAGCTCTCTAATTATGTTTTCATGATGATTCATTTGGAATATTAGCTAGCTAATTAAAAGTTAGCTATGATGAAGGTGAAACTATTAATGACGGCAGCAAGCTGCGTAAATAACGTAATCTATATCATCAAGTAGTTTGAAATGTGTATGAACAAAACAATTGCATGATATGATATCTGGCTTGATCTGGTATTTCACCGGGATCAGTATGCAATGTGAGTATAGCGGGATTTAATATATAAATTACCTAATGATTCCTTCTCTTCGCTTGATTTGATCTTCTTCATTCTACACCAACAGATTGTATAATGTCATAAAAATATCTTTTGAAAATAGTTGAAGAGTTCAATGAACAATTTGCTACACAAAATGAAGATTCTAGCTCCATGATTAGCCTTTCCAAACATTTAGCCAATAATTTAGCTAAACTTAATTCAAATTGGCAGTCAGATGAAAGGGAAACCATTTAACAAAGTCCCTCGTCTGAAAATACTACATCTTTTTGACATAACTTAAAAAAAGGTTCCCTTCAGAAGAGTAATACATTACAAGCTTAAAGGATATTAGAAGATAAAGGAAGAGAGAAATAAGAAAACAAAAATTTTATTCATCTATTTCAACCCTAGAAGAAAATAGAGGCAAGAAATTGATGAGCTTAAAAGTCATCCATTTTCAGTCCATTTTTCTGATTAATTTTTATCTAAAAAGACTGATTTATGTGCAGAAATATGGAAAAACTCACCAACTTGCTATGCAAAGCAGTGGAATTCAAGACAGAAGAGGAATTTTGCAAGAGAAGGGAGCAGAAAGTGGCTGAGCATTATTGATATAATCAATAAGAAGTTATGCAAAGCAAAGAGAGGCACACAAGGATTAAAGGACCTGATGTCGTAAAGCCTTGACAGCAATGAAAATTCATATCAAGTTCGCGACTTCCATTAAACTCCGCCTGCAAATGTAAGAGTGATTGAAGGCAAAACGAAATGGGCGCTATTAAACTCCAAGTCAGCAACTATGAACTATTAAGAAAGATTATGGAGGTCGCGAACGATCACTTCGAGGGTCACTTACGTAATTAAAACCCGCGGTAAAGGGACAAGGTTATCGTGATTCAAATAGAAGTCGCGACATAAAAAATGTACACTGACTGAATGATCGATGTCGCGACATTACCGAGGTCGCGATACATCAACATCGCATTGTAGCCGTCACGACATCGCCGAGGTCAGCGACATCGCGACATGGAACAGCTTGTCGGACATCGCCGCCAGCCGCGACATCATGAGCAAAAGAGAATAAGTCGCGACAACACCTAGTTGTCGCGACATCAGTTGCACTGAAAGGAGGTCGCGACATCATTAAATAGTCGTGACAACATAAGCAAGGAACAGAGGTCGCGACAACATTCAAAGGTCGCGACATCCGCCGCACGTAGATGTAAGGTCGCGACATCATACAAAAGAGTCGCGATATCACATAGAGTTAAGGTCGCGATAACAAGAAGCGTCAGCGATACCCGTAAGCAAAGGTGTCGCGACATCATTAAGTGGTCGCTGATCAATCAGGAATAACTAAGGTCGCGACGTCATTCAGCTGTCGCGACATCAGACAAAGTAACAAAGGTCGCAACATCATTTAGCTGTCGTGACAACAACTCCAAGAGATAATGACGACAAGTCACGACCAAACAAAGCCTATGCGACATAACTAAAGAAAACGAAGGTCGCGACAAAGAATCGATGTCGCGACATCAACAACCCACTGGGCCAGTTAACTAAAGTCCAAAAAGAGGTGCATCGAAATTAGGGCCCAACTTCAGAACCCTATAAATACGAAATTTAAGCGATGAAGGAACGGTTTTTAAGACTCTGTTATAGAGATCTGATACATGGTCTAACAATTTTCTTTATTTCGCTTTTATTTCTAGATTAGTTTGTTCTTTAGCTTCAAATTCGATCCGAACGTTAGTCGTTAAAAATTTTAGCCGAATGCGTAATTCTATTTTCCTTCAAATTACCGTCTCGTTGTTTGAATTTCGTACAAATTTGGAATTCGAACTACCGCTTCTGCTCATTTGTCAGCTGCTTGACGTAAGCCATTGGGTAAGGTGTAATCCAAGATCGTGAAACCCAAATTTTTCCACATTGGAATTCCACGCTTATTGTCGAATGTCTTTCCCGCATAATTTTATTCATTAATGTCGAACTTCGCTTGTAAATCTACTTGTTTGTCTTGTGTATTTCTTCTCGTTATCGATCCTAAGATTATACATGTCTCATACCCATTAACTAGAATGTCTCAAGCTCGATTTCCGTGGAGGCCTCCGAGTGACACGTAGAAGGCATTCCCCGAGTGATGAACAATTTCTGAAGGTATGTTAACCTGATATTGTTGATCTAATGTGCTCTGCAAAGTTAAATCCATAAATCCTCTTCTCACTTGGAGACGAGAATGAGTTGAACGATTTATCAATTTAAAAATGCAGAGAGTCCACCTCGATTCGAATAGTGAATTCAATCCCGTATTAGCAAAGATCTAATCAATGAAAGAATGAGCTATTCTAATTTTGAGGAAGAGAAACTCAAAGATAGTGTAAAACCCATGCAATGACTTAATCTTAGGAGCTAAGGTTTGCACCATGTTATGGGTATGAAGTATTGAGAAAGAAAATACGGTGAACAAGGCACCCGTATTAAAGTAGTTATCTAACACTCGTCTTCGAGAGAAACAAAGGAAGATTAGATAATGAACGGTGGGGTTTGGAGAATCAAACTGATCACTGAGATCTTCGACTAGTTTTAAATCAGGTTCATTAAGCAAACATATGCACTACAGGAATTGATAAGTTTCACAACAGCTATATTTTCTAGTGTTCTCTTTAAAAGATAACCTGCTCGGGCCTAAATTTGTAATTTTATTATTTCAAGATAATTTATTCATATTAATTCAATTCTTTTAGTTTTCATTACTTATACTTAAGCTGATTTCCACTGCCGCTTTAAAGTCTAAATAGTGAAATTTGATTAGTCGTAGTTGATTGATAATTTCGAGACTGTGGAATCGATATCTGGACTTAAATCCATTTTATTACTTGTTCGACCTGTGCACTTGCAGGATCTTGGATCAAAAGCAGAAAGAAATTTATCTAATCATAAGGAAACCGATTTTCATGAGTATAATTGCAAAGAAATATAACAAACAAGTTTCATGGCATTATTGTTGGGGATTAGACAATAGTCCTTTGGTAATGGTGTCATAAATTTGTATATGTCTTTTCGTCCGAAGCTGAAAAAGTTTTATGACGCTGCGCCATGGATGTGAATTTTATAGGATCAATATCTAAATAAAAGAAGGAAATACTAATTTGGACATTTAAAAGAAAAAGAACAAAATAGTTTTTCAAGCAAAGTTGTTGCTTTAGCCACTAACCTTAACAAGCCATATTGAAAATATTTGTCGGGGTTTGACTAATCCTATTAATGTGAGATATTTGATTTCAGAAAACTTTAATGAGCAGGGAAATGTAATCGATCCGATTCCAAAGCAGACATCGAATTAGAGAGAACACTGTAGTTTGAGAAAACGAAAAGGGCGCAGTGTCCTGCAATGCAGGGCAAGATAGTGAAGACCGCATCAAGGACAAAGAACAGCAGCCTAAAAGGCCTCCAATCACCGATACAATGGAGATCTTTGGAGACCTATTATTTAGATGAATATCCGCAATCGTACTTACGCTGATGCGCAATAACTTTGAACTAAGCCGAGATCGACATAATGGTTCAAAGAGTCAGCTTATCGGTCATCCTACGAAGACCCAAATGAGCACCCGAAGGTTTCTCAGATGGCAAACACAAAGGAAGTTGAAACGCGCATCTTAGGTCATAAATTGCATTTAACTCATTTTCAAGAGATACGCAGCCACATGGTATGGAATTCCCCAGCCATATGGTTCTGTTGATACTTGGGAGGAGCTTGTGGAAGCCTACTTGGGTAGATTCTTCCCCCCATCACTCACCTCGTAGAAGGAGTGAGATAATTGTGTTCCAAATAGTGGGGAAGATGAGAGCCTTTATGTAGCATGGGAGAGATTCAAAAGGTTGTTGAAAAGATGCCCGATGCATGGAATAGACTTGAAGACCCAGATGGACATAGTGTATCATGCCTTGAATGATACATCTAAGGGCATTATTGATGCTTCATGCTGTGGAGCATTCAAACGTAAGAGTGCTGAAGAGGCAAGAGATCTGATTGAGGACCTGGCGAAATGCAATAATATGAAAGCTCCATCGTAGTTTTCAAGAGTAATTGGCGAGGAAGAGGAGCTCATGGAGCCGAGCAAGATGACACCATGGAGGCAAAGTTAGATGCCATCATGAATAACGACAAAGCAGAGAGGAAGATGTAACACCTAAGAACTGGTTTTATGATCGAGGAGGTTAAGTAATTGGGGAGCCAAGAAGTTATCACTTCAAACCAAATCCTAACCCCGTCAAAGACACTATCATCCAAAGACTGAGGAACCAAGAAAATTTTTCTATGGTGGTGGGCCTCACAAGGCCCAAGGCATGTACGTAACTCTCAACAGTGGATACGCTGAACCACAAAGGTTCCCCGCAGTTGAAGTTAGCTGGTGTGAAAATAGAAACGAGTACCGTGAGTCGAGGAGGGCTCAAATCCATTTGAATATCAAATGTCGCGCACCATGGGGACAACAAGAAGTCGTTAAACCTCCATGAACAAAGTTTGCGAATTCAAAGCCTCAAATACCAATTCTCAAAATTTTCAAAGACCACTAATGCCTCCCAAGAACCTGAGACACAAATAGGGGCAACCGCCCTAAACCCGTAAAACCAGATGAAAGGCATGCCTTTCCCAAAGGATACAAAGAAGAATCGTAAAGACCGCATGGTCAGGCAAACCGAAGTGGGAAAGACTCGTGAAAGACAAAAGATGAAAGCAATGGGTGGAGAGGAAGCGTCTGCATACGTCAAACACCGGAGAAGGAAAGAAAGAAGGAACACCGTCAGAGAAGAAGGAAAGCAAGAAGAAAACCTGTAACAATCTGGCCATGTTCCATTTCCACAGAGGGTCGCAGAATCAGTGATAGAGGAACGCTTTGCAAGGTTTTCAAACCTTTCGGGGAAATGGAGATCGCATGTCTTTCATAGAAGCTGACTTAGATGCCACTTTATGCAAAAAATTTTAAAGACATACTGAAAGCAAAAAGAGGAAGATTGCTGAAGAAGGAATTGTGAACTTGACCGCAACTGGCAAAGTAGTCGTTGAATCAAGAGAGACTTACCAAAAGATGGCAGAAGGATCCGGTGGAGCCTAATTCATTCCCTACACCATCGAGAGCTCGAGTTTCGTAAAAGCTCTCTCGTGACTCTCAAAAAGCCGCATCAATTTAATGCCCTATTCTCGTTGTCAAGAAGTTAAGTTTGGTGAGCTTACTCCACTATTGTTACCCTCCAAATGGCGTATAGAACCCCAAACCTCGAAGGAATCATAGAAGATGTGCTGGTAAAGGTGGGAAAATTTATTTTTCCAGTTGACTTCATCATACTGGATATGGAGGAAGATTCACAAGTCCCTCTGCTGCTGGGAAGGCCATTCCTTGCAACTGGAGCAGCTCTAATCGATATGCAGAAGGGAATTCTCACTCTCAGAGTTGGAGAAGAGGCAGCTGACTTCAATTTAATCAGAAGTTTGAGGAATTTAGACATAGAAGGGGAAGATATCAAGTCAATAGAAGATGTATATGTCAACAACTCTGATTTTTACTATGATTGTAATGCCCAACTTTCAATCAATGAAAGAGAGATGAATTTCCAAAGATTCAAGGTTTTGATCTCGCATTTTCCGCACATCGTACTTTTACATTCTAATCAAAAAAGTGATGAGTTTCGAACAAAATGGGATGAAAAAGGAGACAAAATGAAGAAAAGGAATTTCATCAAGAAAACCAAAGTAAGAAGGGGCGCACGGAAAGGAGCTGCTAAGTCATTTAAAGTATGCCACCTGAGCCGCCAAAGAGTAAACCGCACAATTTCGCTAGACTTAGTGATGCCGAGAGGAAACGTGAGGGTCGGCTTCGGAAATTTTTGGCGAACTCATGGGCGAGCTCCTATAGCTTTGGTCCCATTGGGGAAGAGTTGGGGTGCTGGGTATCACCCATCAATATGCATGCACAAAATATCAGCCGGAAGAAATAAACCAACTGCTTGAACATCAGCCGAGACCGAATCCAAAGAATGAAAGAAGTAAATGTGAAGGAGGTGCTCAAATGGTTAAACGCCGGTTTTATCTATGTACTTCGCATGCCCTGGGTTAGCCTACCATGTGGTTCCAAAGAAGGGTGGATTTCATCGCGTGATCCGCAATGAAAGAAATGAATTAATTCCAACAAGAACAAGGATGTGATGGAGAGTATGCATTGATTACGTGAGTTCTAACACAAGAACCGTGAAAGATTATTTCTCGCTTTCATTGATCGACGTTGACGTATTAGCAGGACACCCTCATTTTTGTTTCTTGACGGGTATTCGGTGCTACAACCGTATTGCAATTGCACCGAGGACCAAGAAAATACTACATTCACATGCCCCTATGGTACCTTGCCTCTCTCAAGAAGGGATGTTACTGGGTCGTGCAATGCTCCCGCTACTCTTCCAAATGATGTATGATGTCAATGTTCTCAGATTTGGTTGAGGAAGTCATGAAAATTTTTATGGATGACTTCACAGTGTATGGGTCCAGTTTCGAACAATGTCTGAACAACCTGGAAATAGTACTTCAAAGATGCAAGGACAAGCAGCTAGCACTAAATTGGGAAAAATGCCATTTCACGGTAAATGCATGGGTATTGTTCTCGGGTCATAAAATTTCGTTGCTGTATTAAGTGGACCAACTAAGATTTCCATTATCAAACCCTTGCATTCTACAACAAAGAAAGGGGATAAGGAGTTTCTTGGGGCATGCCGGATTTTATAGGAGATTCATCAAAGACTTCTCAAAATAACCAAACCACTATGCGACACGGGAGTATGATATACAAAGTTTACCTCGATGATTTCCGTAAGGCCGCTTTAAGAAATCAAGATCGACCGTTCAAGCACCTATCATGGTCGCACTGCATCGGGGATCGGGATTCAAATAATGTGTGATGCCGTGATTTCAAGAATAATCAGATGGGGGCAAAGAAAGGAGAAAATATTCAGAGCCATATACTATGCTAGCAGAACCTTCAATGAAGCACAAGAAAACTATTCCACAACTGAAAAGGAGATGCTAGCCATAGTGTTTGCTTGTGAAAAATTTTGGCCATACATTTTGGGATCCCATGTTATAGTTCACACGCATCATACCATCAAATATCTAATGTCAAAAAATAAGCTAAGCCAAGACCGATAAGGTGGGTGGCCGCCACCGCAAAGGAGCTCTGATCCTGAAATTAAAGATAGTAAGGTGTGACAATGTGATAAATGATCACTTGTCCGCAGTAGAAAGGAATGAAACGTAGTATGAGGAGGCGTAATTACGTAGAATTCCTTGCATGAACAAATGCTTAAGGTGTCATTCAACTTCCATGGTATGTCGATATTGTGAATTACCTAGCTTGGTGGAGTAGTTCCTCAGAATTCAAATTTCTACCAACGTAAAAAGAAAGCTCAGATCACAGCTAGGTACTACATCCGGGATGACCTAATTATTTAAAAAGAGGTGCTAACATGATTATCGAAGATGTGTGCCGAGAGCTGAACAATGTAAAATCTTGAATGAATGCCATGCATCATACTGGGGCATTTTTCTCCGAGAAAGAACAAACACAAGATACTCCACTTGACGATAATAATTACTCGAGATCAGCCGAATGGGTCAAATTATGTGATAGATGCCAAAAGATTGGAAATATCACAAATATAAATGAAATGCCCCTAAAAGGCATAATGGTGGTGCAAATCTCATGTATGGGGAATAGATTTTATAGACCATTCTCCCACCATCATTTGGAAACCCGTATATACCGCCGCATGGATTATGTTTCCAAAATGGGTAGCGATCATTTATCCAAGGAACAGATGCTAATGGCGTTTGTGTTTTCAAGAATTTTTGAGCGTATTTGGAACACCCAACTGTCATTGTTACTGATTGGGAAGCCATTTGCAAACAAAATATTTGGTAAAACTCATGAGCAGTGTATGATCAAGTATAAGGAGCTCTAGCGATCATCCCTGCATCAATGGACGTGCGCAGATCTAACAGGAGATTAAAAAGAATCCTGGAAAAGACTATAAGTTCAAGTAAGAAGGATTGGTCTCTCCAAACTCGATGATGCACTCGGGGCTTACGTGACTCGCATTCAAAACTCCCACTGAATGTCCCCGTACAGTTGTCTTTGGCAACCATGTCATCTACCTCTTTGAACTGAATACAAAGCTATGTGGGCCATCAAGAAGTCGAACTTTGATTTTAAACCGCAAAGGAAGAGAGACTACCCAACTCGAATGAACTCGGAAGAACCGAGAAATGAAGCCTACGACAATGCTAGAATATAAGGACAAAATTAAAGAAATGGCATGATCGAGATTCGAGAAAAGAGTTCGGGCAGAGAACTGTTCTTCTTTTAACTCCGTATTGAAGTTATTTCTAGGAAGCTAAAATCCAAATGGAGTCGATCATACATAGTGTCAAGCACTACATTTAGAACAAAGAACATTAAAGACTGATGTCAGAAGAATTTAAAGTCAATGGACAAAGACTGAAGCATTATCAAAGCAGGAGGAAAGAAAGGAAGAGCTCCAAATTGGGTTCATTGAGAGAGAGAAAGAATCAAAAACAAACAAGTCCAAATAAGTAAGGACTCTAAAACTGAGTACCACGGGAGGCAACCCATGAGATTTTAGTTTCCGATTTGCACTTTGATTTTTTTATAATTCACCTTTGATTTGTTTTCTTTAGTTCTTATAATGATTAGTTAGTACTCGAGAAGTTAATTTTTGTTTAATTGAATCCTTTCGAAATGTTGCAAAGTTATTTATGCAGAATGCAAGTAAGCGAGAGAAAGTAACAACTTCAGACAACTCCAAAGAATTCACAGAAAGAGCTTAGTTGAAAAAGGGGAGCATTCTTTCCTATACAAATTCTCGTGAAAATTGAATAGTATACATGTTTGAATTGTCAGGAAATGGCTGATGATGAGATGAGAATCGCTTAATTAACTGGCGAAAGTCAGTTCTGTCACAATTGAGGCAATCGTGTATCAGGTCGCGATAAAAATCCTATGTCGCTTACGTAAAATCGTAAGTCGCAAATGTAAGTTGACGTCGGACCTCACAAGATCGAAGGAAGAAAAAGGGCAAGGGTCGTAACAAAGGCAGGCTGCTGGCTGTGAATGCAGTCGCGACGTAACAACTGGTCGCGATAAGAGTAATTCCTTCAAAAGAGCGACGAGGTCGCGACAACTTAACAATGTCATGAGATACCTGATGTGGGAGCCTTAGGATGACTTGTCCTCTCACAAGATCCATATGTCGCGACAAACAATATTATGTCGCAACATAAAAGAAAGCTCTACCTGGGCAATTTACTACTTTAAATTTAATGACAAAGACAATAGCAAAGATGAATTAAAGTCGCGACAAGCGCAAATAAATGAAATAAGAAATAGCCCACAATAATAATTGAATTTGTAACCTGAGAAACTCTCTCTTCATTATCACTTCTTCCGTGAAGCAAATTCAACTTTCATCTTCGTTCTCCTCTCGGTTTCTTTTGATTTTGAAACCCTCTAGACCAAAAATCCCTTCCTAAAACCCTTCCTAATTCAGCAAATGGTCGACCCTTCTACCCTCATCCCAAACCCGAACGAAATCATATGGAAGAAAGTATATGCAACCGTGCCAGAGGAAGTTCGGTCAGAACTTACAACGGAGAATGTGCCATCTGAATAAATGAGGTCCAACCAAAAGATCAAGAATGTATATAAAGGAAAGAGGTTAAAAGAAGAAGAAAGAAGGTGAGGACGAGTCTGCTTAAGAAAGCTGCGCTAATTGGAAGAAGCACTATGCTGGAAAGGGGTTTGTAGGAGAAAGGGGATTCAACCAACTCATCTCCCCGTTCAAAGAATTGATAGAAAGGTTAGGAAGGTGGGAAAAAAATTCCCGCAAAACATCAAAGATCCGGTTATGCAAAGAATAAGTTAGAGAATTTTACTCCAACCTTGTAGGGAGAAAGGAGAACTCGGTTGTTTCTAGGCTCAAAATCACATATGGATTGACTATAAATGAAATATACTAATGGAGGGTCAAACACATGGATCTAAGATGTTAAGATAGCAGATGTACCCCAAACCATGAAAAGATAGCTAGAAACGTCGATTGCATGCCATGGTGAAATGGGTCGTAAAGAGGAGAAAAAGATTGAAATGTGGAGATCCGGCGGTAAGAAAGGCATAGGTTCTATTTTCTGCTTCGTCGTTCCCAAAGCATGTTTCAGACAAGAAGAGAACAGAAGCTATCATTCTCTATGCCATACAAAGGGCTATAAGATTAATGCCGGGCTATTATTGAAAACTCAATAATGAGATACCATGAGGGAAACAAGAGGTTTAACTTCACCCAACAACCATCACTAAAGCTATTTTCAAGGTCAGGTGAAGGAAGTCGCGTATAGTTAAGAGTGCCCCAAAGTTGCACCATTAACCCCGACTGCGAAGGCAAATAAGAAATCAAAAGAAGAAGGGGTCGAGTGGAAGCGCATCCCAAAGATGTATGAGGAGAGTGCAAGACAAGAAGAGGACACCCTAATGGCTGGAAAACCAAGCAGCGAATGAAATCGTAAACATGTACTCTGCATGGGAACACCCTATTGGCAGAGGACATGGAAGCAGAGGAAAGAAGTCCCATAGATTTCACCACCCCACCGGGCGCCTCCATCAATAAGGAATGTGGATTTTAGAGAACCAGACAAAGCTTGGGGAGGAGCTCAGAAAATAATCAAATAATGGAAATGCTCATTTCTATGCGTAAAAGTTTTGAAGAAAGAGAAGAGAAATGGAGCACTCAACAGAAATCTCGTAGAAGATGTGTATGAAGTCGAATTTGAAAAGAAGAGATCAACAAAGGAAGAGGAACCGAATCGTAAAGGAGGAAATGAAATGTATTTACAAAGAGTTGAAGAATAAAAAGAGCATAAATGGGAAAAGGAGTTGAGCAGAAAGGAGGAGCAGATAAAAAAGATCTTAGAGCACCAAGAAGAAAAGTTCAAAAAGGAAATGGAGGAAAGAGATCGAGATCTACTAAAAAAATTGTAGCTTAGCCATGAATCATTCTACAATAATCAGTATGATCGAGACTCTCAACTTCTAAAACTCATAAAAGAAAGGGATTCAGAGTGGGTGAGGCCAAGATATGGAGCAGATCGGCATTATGTCATTATTACAGGACTTCGAGAAGAATATGAAGGACAGAGATAAAGTGCTTGATGACAATGATGCTTATAGAAGAAAATTCTGGCTGGAAAATTTGGATTTGATTAACAACAATCTAACCAAATTTTTAGAGGTCATGACAGAAATGGAGCATACAATGAACACATTGGGTCAAAGGCAAGATGATCTGAATAAGAAAGTTGATCTCACCAATGAACTGTTTATTGAAGAACAAATCGAAAGGGAAAATGTCGGGCAGTTAAGAAGAGGACGTAAATGAAGTTCCCCAAGTTCAACCCCAACCCTGCTACCCTTCTTGATCCGGATCCCCAAACATCTTTGTTCCTCCACGTAAAAGAAAAATAGGACCTTCTCTATTGATTTGTCAATCTCTCCTCATTCCTATCTTGTTGTTCTCAACATTTGCACATTCTCATGAATAAAATCGTAAATTTGTTTGATGTGTTTGGAAGTCAAATTGTGTGTTTACTTTTTGCTTTAATTGCTGTAGGAATAACAAAGTAGGATTTAGTCAGGAAATGAAAAATGCCGACATATCATAATATGAGCTTAAAGGTAATTGATTAGATGATAGGATGAAACACAAATAATTGCGCATTATATCAATGGCACATAATTGAATTGAAACACAAATTTCATAATTGGACTTGAATTTAGCCGATAAGTCCAAAGTAAAGGGAAGTTATACAATTGAAGGAGCAAAACATATTGGTTTGAAGTATAAACAAGAAGCCAAAGAACTTGGTGAACCTTAGATCGTAACCCTCATCAACCGAAATGAGTCAAGAACATCTTTAAGGCTATTCACAAGAACTCAAACCGAATTCTAGAACTTCATGATTATTGATCAAGGCGAAATCCTAGGTGATACAAACTAATAAGAATGATGCGTGCCATCCTTGCATCTTTGGAGCCAGCTTCTAGCTTACCTATTATTATAAGTTTCGCATAAGAATTTTAGTTCCCGAATGCGAGCAAAGATTCTTTATCCTTCTAAAACAAGCAATTGAAAATCTCTAAGCTATCCTTTACAACTTAATCCTCCGCAAAGAAGAACCTCCGTTTACCCAAGAACTCAAGGAGGGAGAAGAGATAAAGTTTGGGGGAGTATATTTGGGGAACCAAAGGAGAAATACAGAAAGGTAGTTAGAGAGAAAAAAAATTTAAAGGTAAGGATACAATAGAAAGAAAGCTTAAAGGAAGAAGTTTTGTCTTCAGGTTCACCTCTTCGAACAATTAAGTTCTTAGGGGTGTTTCAACACCTCAGTACCCTAATGCCAACCGGGTATGGGAGCCTACAACCCAAAGTTCGCTAAGAGTGTTAGGAAAGCCTAAAGACGTAACATTGCACTATCTCGAATGGTCAGAAAAAGTTCCAACAATGAAGTACAAATGTGAAATTGGAACAAACAATTCTAAATGTAAGAAATCAAGAAGATTCCCCAAGGATGAAGTTTGGGGGAATTAAATAAAGAAGTTGCAAGGAAAAGGAAGGCAACAGTTAAGTAAGAAAGAAGGAAGAGTTTAGGTAATCTTAACCAAAAAAGTTTCATCCATCCTACCCATGACCCAAGCCTAACATTACAAGCCTGAAAGACCTGATTGATCTTAAAGGAATTACCTACACATTAGTGGAGGATCAATATGAAATACAAGTATATGGAATTTAAAAAAAAATAAAAATTCGTAAAGATCAAAACCGTGGAAGGAACTCAGAGGATTAACCCACACTACCAAGAAGAGGGAGAAACCAATCTACTCTTCGCCAGATCAATCGACCAAACACATATTTATAAATTAAATCTAATAATTAGTTTTTTTGTACACTGATTGAGAAACGAACCTTCAACCGACTTCTAAAGCTAGATATACAAAAAAGAATGCAATTTGTATTTCAATTAAATTGGTTGAATCTAACAATACAAAATGTCCTTTGCTTGGAGGACAAACAAATCTTTCTTATTTGCTCGGGACAAGCAAGGTTTAAGTTTAGGAGCTTCAGACGAGCTTAAAAGTCATCCATTTTCACCCATTTTTCATTAATTTTTATCTAAAAGACCGGGATGGCATAAATATGGAAAACTCTACCCAACTTGCTATGCAGCAGGGAATTCAAGAGAAAGAGGAATTTTTTCCGTAGAAGGAGCAGAAGGTGGCTGAGCATTACTGATATAACTGGCTGAAGAAGCTATGCAGCAGGAGAGGCACACAAGGATTAAAGGACCTGATGTCGTGAAGCCTTGACAAAGAATGGAAATTTACGGTTCGCGTGATGCATAAAACTCGCTTGCAACAAAAGAGTGATTGAAGGCAAACGAGTCGGGCGCGACAAACTCAAGTCGCAACTATGAATTGATGAAGAAAGATGACATGAGGTCGCTGGCTATCACTTCGAGGTCGCGATGCACTAAACCCAAAGGCAAACAGATAAGGTTGTCGTGACACCAAATAGGGGTGTTGGGCGCATATTAAGATGTACAATTGATCAACATCGATGTCGCGACATCGCCGTAGGCCTTATTATCAACATCGCATCGGTTGTCGCGACATCATTCGCAGGTTGGCGATATCAACACGCATCGGTTGTCGCGACATCGAGGTCGCGAGACGCATACGGTCAGCCAGTTGCGAAGATCGCCAAGCAGTTTACATCAGCGAGCAAAGAGAATAAGCCTGACAACACCTAGCGTTGTTATACATCGCTGCACCCAAAGGAGGTCGCAACATCATTAAACAGTCGTGACAATAGAAGCAAGGAACAGAGGTCGCGACAACATTCAAAGGTCGCGACATCCGCCGCACGTGACCGCCGTATGGTCACGACACGCGGTAGTCACTACATCAAATACAAGATAAGGTCGCGACAACAAGAAGCGGTCGCGACACCGTGGCTAGAAAAGCAGTGTCATACATCATTAAGTGGTCATACATCAATTGTGAATAACTAAGGTGGCGACGTCATTCAGCCAGGCCGCCAACATCGCACACAAGTAACGAATGAATATCATTTAGTCATGACAACAACTCCAAGAGATAATGACGACAAGTCACGACCAAACAAAGCCTCTACGACATAACTAAAGAAAACGAAGGTCGCGACAAAGAATCGATGTTGCGACATCAACAACCCACTGGGCCAGTTAACTGAAGTCCAAAAAGAGGTGCATCGAAATTAGGGGCCCAACTTTTAAAACCCTATAAATACGCAGCCTACTACATGAACTGAGCTTCGCGACTCAAAGATCCGAAGGTCAAGGCCTCAGATTTTTAATTTTCTTTATTTTGTTTTTATTTCTTTAGATTAGTTTGTTCTTTATTTCAAATTTGATCTCGAACGTTAGTCGTTAAAATTTTAGTCGAATGCACTCTATTCTCCTTCAAATTACCGCCTGTCGCTTGAATTTCGCATAAATTTTTGAATTCGAACTACCAGCTTGCCTATTTACGCTGTTTTCTTGAACAAGAAGCTATTGTAAGGTGTAATCCAAAGGATTTAGAAACCCAAATCTTCCATTGAATTTGGACGCTATTGTCATAAATTATCTTTCCCGCATAATTTTATTCATTAATACCAACTCGCCTTTGTAAATATACTTGCCGGCCTTGTGTATTTTCTGCTATTGATCCCAATATCGTTGTCTCATACCCGCATTAACGGAATGTCTCAAGCTCTGATTTCCGTGAGGCCTCTTTGAGTGACACAGAAGGCATTCCCGAGTGATTTAACAATTTCTCAAGGTATGAAGGACCCGATATCAGTTTACCTAGTGTGCTCGTGAAATTAAACTGATAAATCCTCTTCTCACTTGGAGACGAGAATGGGTTGGGCTTTTTATCAATTTAAGATTGCAGAGCATTCGCCTCGATTCAAATAATGAATTCAATCCCGTATTAGCAAAGATCTAATCAAGGAAAGAATGAGCTATTCTAATTTTGAGGAAGAGAAACCAAGATAAGGTAAACCCATGCAATGACTTAATCTTAGGAGCTGTATATTTGCATTCATGTTATGGGTATGAAGTATTGAGAAAGAAAATACCCGTGAACAAGGCAACCTGCATTAAAAGTAGTTATCTAACACTGGCTTCAAGAGAAACAAAGGAAGATTAGATAATGAACTGGCTCGAGAGATCCAACTACACTATCATATTCCTTGACTAGTTTTAAATCTGTGGTTCATTAAGCAACATACAGTGCAATCTGTAGGAATTGATGTTTCACAATAGCTATATTTTCAATGCTCCCTTTAAAAGATAACTATTCAGTCTAAATTTGTAATTTTATTATTTCAGTATTAAATTCATTTGTTATTAATTCAATTCTTTTTAGTTTTCATTACTTTAAGGCTTCTAAGCCGATTTTAATTGCCGTTTAAAGTCCCAAATAGTGTGGAAATTTACTTAGCTGTAGGTAGTCAGGATCGATAATTCTCGAGATCTCTCGTACCGATATTTGACTTAAATCCACTCCTATTACTTGTCTCGACCGTGCACTCAGGATCTTGATCAAAAGCATAAAGAAATTTATCTAATCATAAGTAAACCGATTTTCATGAGTATAATTGCAAAGAAATATAACAAACAAGTTTCATGGCATTATTGTTGGGGATTAGACAATAGTCCTTTGGTAATGGTGTCATAAATTAGTATATGTCTTTTGGTCCACCAACAGAAATATAAACTAACATAAATTTGTATATCGCAGGTAGGCCCAGCTGACTCTGAATCTGTATAAGGATGGCTTGATTCTGTGCGAGTATGGCACTAGTCTGAGCCATGGCAGCCTCAGTGAAAGTCATCCTCTCCGCAAGGGCCGCATGGGCAGTCGCAAATGATGCTGATGTGGAGGAGAATGTGCGGATCAGATCCATGAGCACAAAAAGTTCCGTGTGGAAGGTGATATAATCGCGGAGGCTGCGCGGAAGTGTCGGGCCCAACAACATCTCGTAGGGGTGGTACCGGGGGCGTGGGCCTCAGAGGTGAAGAGGAAGCAGAGCAAGGTAAATGAGTGTGAATTGAGGATGCAGAACCCTCGATGCCCCGGTCACACCTGAGGCACGTCAGCAGAAGGTCACCGCCTACCGTCCTCTCGGGCCCCTGATCCGTGGAGCCGGGAGGTGATAGAAACGAGGTATAATCTTCCACCGATCAACTGTAAGGATGGCCTCGCAATCACAACGCGCGCCAGCCTAGGCTTCGCAGTGGTGCCGATGTGCTCTGGCCACCCGCATAAGAGCGTCTCGAAACAGAGGGGTGGAACCACTTCTCCGTCAAGTTTACGATGAACCTTTGGTCCCAAGTGGAACAAGGTTGTCATGATAAACTCGGTCAAGCTGAACCAGTAACCCTCAAAGATGCGGTATAGAGCCTTTAGAATAGCTCCTCTTCACCGGGACTATGTGTAATCGAGGGAAAAGATTAGACCGCAAAGATGTGGTCTATAAGCCGATCGATCGAGTATATACACAAGTGTATAACACAATTACCAAAGATTATTATCTAACGCAATCCGCGCTTATAAATTGAAAGCTGACTGATCGTAGTATGTACACGCGTATAACACATAATAAAAGATTATTATCTTAATCCTAATCCAAGCCATAAGGCTTCGTTGGATCGGATCATTTGATGTACAACGCCAAATTTATGACGCATCACCTAAGGCTATTATCTAATCCTCAAGAATAAACCATTAAACTCAAAGGTGAGTTTCTTTTTTAAGTATCAATTTTGATTAAAAGATTTTTTTTTTTTTTTTTTAGAATAAACCATTTTCGTGTGGTTTTGATCCAAAGATACCGCAAGTGCAATAGTCGACAAGTAATAAAATGGATTTAAGTCCAGATATCGATCCCACAGAGATCTCAAGAATTTTTCAATCAACTACCCCAACTACTTAAGCTCCATACTATTTGGACGATAATACGATAATGAGATTTTGCTTTGAAAGCTTGAAATGAATGATGTAAAGAAAAATGAATAAACAATAAATGAATTGAATATTGAAATATCAAAATAACAAATTTAGATTTAACAGTTATCTCTAAAGAAAACATTGAATAATCAGCTATTGTGAAAAATCAATTCCTACAAGCCTCAGATCGCATCTTTGGTTTTCTCGAACTGGCAGATCTTTAAAACTAGTCCAAGGATTAATAAAGTGTGACTGGATCTCTCCAAGCCACCCATTTCATCATCTCACCTTAACTGTTTCTCTCGAACACAGAGGGTGAAATAACTACTTTTAAAACTAGTAGCCTTGTTCTGGGTATTTTTCTTCTCAATACTTCATACCACAACATGGACCGCACCCGAGCTCCTTCAATTTAGTCATCACGAGGTCGCACTATACTAGTTCCTCACCCCCTCAAAATTAGAATAGTTTATTCTTTCCCTCGATCAAACTCGTAACACCTGATCGACCTATTCAATTGAGGCAGAACTCCTCTCGTATACTTAAATTTATAACTCACTCAACTCATTCTCTTGCCATGCGTGAAGAGATGTATTGATTTAATATACGTAGCGCATTAGATCGTAGCAAATCTCAGTTCAAATACCTTCCCGAAATTGTTTTCTTACTCTCGTGAATGTCCTCTCTCGGTGGTCACCTTAGGCCTCCCGAAATCGAGCCGAAACAACCTCGTTATGGATACAAGAGACTGAAATTGGGATCGATTCCATGAACACAAAGAAACCAACAAGTCCATTTAACATCCGTTCGCCTATTATTAATAACATCAGTAGAAAGATTATTTCTGACAATAACGTCAATTCAATGGAAGCTGGGTTTCTAAATTACTGATTATACCATACATTGGCTTGCTGATCAAGAAAACCACTGTAAATCGGAAACTGGGTGTTCGAAATCCCAGAATTTGTCTGGAATTCGAACAACCAGACAGTAATTTTAAGAAATATACATCTACATTCAGCTCAATCCTTTACAGCTAACGTTCAAATCCAAATTAGAACGAAATACACACTAATCTAATCTAAAATAAAATGGAAAGAAAAACGAAAACAAAAGAAAGAAAAGAAAAGAAAGAAAAGAAAAATAAAAATACAGGAGCCTTCAGCAACCCAGATCTCTCTTTCAAGTCGCCAAGAGCCGCTTTGTTGGTAGCAAACTTCAGATTTATAGTTCCGTCATTCTAATTCCAATGCGCCTTTTGTGGATTTCCAATGGATCGCCCATGTTACTATTCGTGTCGCGACTCTTGGGAAGCCCTTGTCGCAACATCGCTAGTTTGGCACTAAGGCAAGATTTATCAAGAAGTCATGATATTCCTTTGTTTTCGCGAAGCACCTTTATGTCGCGACAAGGAATCAATGTCGCGACATCAACCTTATTCTCTCGCGAACCTTTAAATGATGGTTTCTAATGTCGCCGACATCAATCTTTGTCGCGACATCACCGTCGGCTGTGTTTGTTCGCTCCTCATGCTCGTATTATCGCATCTCGTCGTGACACGCCTCATGTCTTCGTGAACCCTTCAATCGATGATTTCTGGCGTCGCAACATCAATCTCTTGTCGCTGGTATCACTTTAAGGGCTCAGCTAATTGGTCGTCTTAGTCGCGACATCGATCTTTGTCGCGACATCACTCGAAGCCCCCGGGCAGCCTTTAAATGAAGGAGCCCCGATGTCGCGACATCAATCTTGTCGCGACATCAACTTTAGCTCCCCGGAGCTTCAATCGAGTTTCGATGTCGCCGACATCATCCCTTGTCGCGACATCACTTTATGGAATTGCAAATTTTCAACCGAAAGCAGTCCCGCGGGTCGCGACCGACTTTGCTGACATCGACATGGTTTTGCAACAAACTCGGTTGTCGCTGACGCCAGTCCTTTGTCTCGACTACGCCTTAAATCACATCAGTTTCACTTTTTTCAAACTCCGGGCTATACGCCAAGGTGCTTCTCTTGTCACGACTTCCATCCCTTGTCGCGACATATCGATCTTCGTCACTTATCACGATGTCAAGCCGCATCATTTCTTAAGTCTCCGGTTAGTCTTCGCGTTTCATTGCAATGCCTGCCGCGACCGCATCAAGTTTCCTTCACTTTCATGTCACACTCGCATAATCGACAATGCAAGCCCAAACCGCAACATTAGTTACCTACCGCTTATTTCTCGCCTCCATTTTCTTCTCATTTTTACTCACCGACGTCGCATTTTTTCTAATGCTTTTTTCTTCTTTCTTTCACACTCCCGCTAATAACAAATTGGTGAGTTTCTTCATAATTTATACACTATTCCTTCGGATGAAAAATCAAATTAAAACGGATTAAAATACGACTTTAAGCTCATCAAACTCCCTAAATCCTAAAGTTTTGCTTGTCCTCAAGCAAAGGAAAGAAAGAATTGTTTGTCCTCAAACAAAAAGGACATTTTTCGTTCTCGTTCTGCGAGTGGCCACTGGGTCAAATACAAGAATGCATTTCTGTTTTCCGTACATCTAACTCAAGTCCGGGCCAGTTGTTGGTTTTGAATTCTATAGTATACAAACTAAATCATTTGAAATTGTTTTACAAACCATAATCATTAGATCCCGTTTGAATAATAGATTATTTTCCTTCTCATCTTCATACTCGAGTCACTTAACTCCCTAAAGTCCTTCACAATTTTGATTGTTTCCATATTTCCAAATTCCATAGGTTTGTTTTTCATATTGATCTCCACTAATGTAGGTGATTTCAGCCTTCAAGATCAATCAGGTCTTTTGGGCTTATATTGTTAGGCTTGGGTAATGGGTAGGATGGAAGAATTTTTAGGTTAAGATTACCTCGAACCTTTTCTCTCCTCTTTCAGCCTCTCTTTCTTTCGTAGTTTCTCTAATAAACTCCCTAAACTTCATGTTTGGGACATTTTGATTTTCAACTAACCGTATGCCCCCTATTTCTCACTATCAACCGGGAAATTCCTTGTTTTGTCACAATTCAGAGATTAGTGCAATGTTTTAACTTTTTTAGGCTTTCTAACACTCTTAGTGAACTTCGGGGTTAGTAGCCCCATACCAGATGGCATTAGGTACTAGGTGTTGAAACACCCCTAAGAACTTAATTGTTCAAGAGAGTTAGGCCACAAGATAAAAACTTATCCCTATAAGCTTTCTTTTCTATCGTATATTTCGCTTCTTGCCTTTTTCTTTTCATTTCCTTTATTTCTTTTTTTTTTTATTTTCCTCCTCGAGTTCCTCAAAACCTAGTACTCCTAAACTTCATTTCTTTCTTCCCTCCTTGAACTCCTGGGTAATCATAGGTTCTTTACTGAAGGATTGATTTCTTAGGATGGGTTGGGGTTTCATTATTTATTTTTTTCAAAAAATAAGCTTGTTTGCCTAATTTCTGAACTAAGGTATATAAATCAAAGATATGAATAGTATGGCTAGAATGGCTCAAACTATCCAAGAATGGCCTGCATCATCTCTTGTCACTGTGGATCACCTAGAAGCTCAACACAATCTAACAAATTCTAGAATTTGGATTGAACAGCTGTGACTAACCATAAGGATTGTATTGACTCATTTTGTTGATGAGTAGTTAAATTACTTGATATTCAATGTGTTCCGACTTATTGTTCTGCATTCACAAACTCAAAAATATGTCTTGTTCCTTCTATTGTATTACCTTCTATTCGACTTATCATTAGACTGTCATTTTTGTACTCCTGTGTTTCAATCAAACTCCGCATTCATTCGGGTCTGTCTCACATCAATATTCTAATTCCAACCGCTTTTATTCAATCATCTCATGATTCCTGCAGCTGGCCTTCGAACCGATTCTACTTTTATTTTCCCAACTTATGCAAACTTTCTAAAAAGCTAACGTACTAATCAAACCAAAATAACACAACAATTCATTTCAAATTTATCATTTTATTGGTTTGGTTTAGGGAGAAAGTTACCCCCCTTTGTTCATGTCGAGACATTTCAAGTCACTGGAGGTGTCCCGAGTCGCTTTTTCTTCACTCTTGTCTTTACATCATCCTCAGATCACACTGCATGATTCAAGAAGAAAATTTAATTAAACTACAATTAACTTTTCAAACTTAAATCTATCTTTATATGAACTAAGAATCAAAACGAAATGACTCCGCAAACAAAACTAAAATCTGAAATGAGACCAATTTATAATACTCCATCACCGTCGCCTTAAGTCCTAGTCGACTTCTGTTTTGGTTCTTCTTCCTGTGATAACCGTTGGAGCTCTTCCATTCCTTCCTCCCCGCTAGATAATGCTTCGCCTTTTATCCATGACTTGAATTCTTCTCCATTATCAACCCTTATCGTCATCGCCTTCCAAATGTAAGGTTCGACACCACCGTATGGCCCCACCATTTGATTTCAACTTTCCGGGAACAATTTCGGGCCTAGAATTAAACAAAGAAACATGTTCCCTCGCTCCTAACTCTTTCCTCAAGATCCTTGATCATGCCATTTCTTTGTCTTATCCTTGTAGATTCTAGCATTATCATAGGCTTCATTTCTAAATTCCTTCCTGGCCACATTTGGAGCACTCTTTCCTTTGCGCTTTAAAATCGAAGTTCAACTTCTTGATGGCCTGTAGCATGTCTTGTATTCCACCCTAGAGGATGATACATTACAAAACAATTCTCAGATGGTGACATTCTGTGGAGTTTTGTGGCGCACCCCGTAGTCTGTGCATCATCAAGCTCGGGAAGACCAATCCTTCCCCGCTGAGCTCACAGCCTTCAAGCATTCTTTTTAATCTCCCTATTGGAAATTTCACTATCTGCTTGGTCCAGATGACAAGATAGACTGATTATTATATAAAGCTTGATCCCATACCGTTCATGAGTTTTGCAAATATTTTGTTTAAAATGGCTTCCCATCACTAAATGATAGTTTCCGGTGTTCCAACCGCCAAAATATTTTTTGCAAGAACCAACCGTATTAGCATCATTCTTGATTAAGCCATCGTCACCCATTTGGTATAATCAATCAAGCAGCATGTACTGTGCTCCCAAATGATGGTGGAATATCCATAAAATCTATTCTCACATCAAAGATTTGCACCACCATTATACTTTAGGGGGGTATTTCATTTCATGGTTTATATATTTCCACCCATCTATCACACAATTTAACCCACTCAAAGACAATCTCCGAAGATAGTGGGCCAATAAAACCCGATCGAGTATCTTATGAGCTATTCTTCTCCCGAAATGACCCCTGGCGATGTACAGTATCATCCGTAATTTTTCCTTGTTCATTTTCCGCACACATCTTTCTTATTATCATGTCACCTCTTTAAATAAGAGGATCATCCCAAATATAATACCCACTACCAGTTTCCTCTTCATAGAAGAATTTCATGAATTACTCCACAAGCTAAATAGTTCACACACAAGATACCATGGAAGTCTGGAAGGAAACTTTAAACGCTTGCTCATCCGGGAAGTTCTTTGTCAATATTATTTCCTCTTCTTCAGTAGTGCTTCTTCTACTCTTGACAAGATCACCATCACATTGTCACGCACCCTTTTTATCCTCGATCTCCAAGTCAAACTCTCAATAACAGCACTCCACCTATCAATTCGGTTTAGCCTTCTTTGACATCGTGCACTTGACTATTACGTGATCGCATGAATAATAACATGGGATCCCAAAATGTATTGCCTGAATTTTTCACAAGCAAATACTATGGCTAGCATCTCCTTTCGCTTGTTGAGTAATTTTCTGTGTCATCAAGTCTACTAGCATAGTATAATGTCCCCAATATTTTTCGCCCAGGATGCCTCCCACTGAAAATCACCGGGCATCACATTATTTCAAATCCCGGGTCCATTCTCGTGTAGCCATTATAGGTGCTTGAACCAATTTGATCTTGATTTCTTCAAAAGAAATTTCTGTGAGTCATCAAAATTAAACTCAGGTCCTTTCTCCAAAGAATCGCATAGCCGGTCCTGGCTATTTTGAGAAGTCTTTGATGAATTCCTATAAAATCCAAAGATGCCCCAAGAAGCTTCTGACCTCTTTTACTGTGGTAGGTGCAAGAGTTTTGATAATGGATACCTCGATCGGGTTCATCAAATTCAAAGAGCAGAAATTTTATGCCCAAGAACAATACCTGCTACCATAAATGGCATTTTTTCCAATTCAAGAATGCTTGTCTTGGCACCTTGAAGCACCGTCTGTGTTCTTCAAACACTGATCAAAACTGGATCCATATACAATGAAGTCATCCATAAAATTTCCATAACTTCTTCAACCAACAGAATATTGACATCATACACCTTTGGAATGTAGGGAGCATTACATGCCCCAAATGGCATCCTTCCGGGCGCAAAGGCACCATATAGGGCATGTGAATGTGGCCTCTCTTGGTCCTCAGGTGCACAGCAATCTTGATTGTATCCTAAATACCCATCTAAGAAACAAAATGAGGGTGTCCTCGCTTAACTGGGTCTAACATTTGATCAATGTGAAGGAAAAAGGGAAATGATCTTTCCTCGTGGTCATGGTTCACTTCGTAATCAATGCATACCCTCCATCCCACAATGCTCTTGTTGGAATCAATTCATTTTTTCATTATGATCGCAAGAAACCCACCCTTCTTTGGAACCATACATGGACTGGCTCACCAAGACTATCTCGAATTGCATAGATATAAACCAAAGATTCAAAGAATTTGAGTACCTCCTTCCGACCATTTCCCACATCGATTCAGCCTTGATGTTCATGATGGCTTTGGAAGTTTCTTCTAGCAGAATTTTGTGGCGCAAACTGATGGATCGATACCTTCAATTCTTCAATGGAACAAGCTATAGACTCTTTATGCTTCTTAAGATTTGCAAAGAACCTCTCGCTCATCATCACTAAGTCTAGCAGATAATCACCGGTCTTTCTCTTTGGTGATTCAAGTAAGCATACTAAAATGACTTGGCAATTCTTTTCAACACTAGCCCCTCTTCACTGGTTTCTCGATGAATTTCCCTTGTCATTTCTGTTTTGCTTGTGCTCAACACGCTTTCTATAGAATGAAACTCATATATAGATAACTGTGAGTAGTCATCTTCAATATACCGGGAATCACTTTTCATTGATAAAATTTGTTACATAAATCATTGTGAACATCAGAGTTGTAGGTATAGACATCATCAATTACATTGCAATTTTCTCCGTCTAGTGTCTATATTCTCGCATGCTTTGATCAGGTTGAAAGGGAAGAGCCTTCCTCCAACCTCAAGGTGAGAACTCCTTGCATACACGAATGTGTGCGCCCAAAGAGGCTAGGAATGGTCTCCAAGGAATAGGGTACTTGCGACCTTCTTCCATGTCCGTAATAACAGTTCTACTGGGAAACAAATCTCCCAACAAGACCAAAGACATCTTCTTCCATGACTCTTCAGTTTTACCATCGACCGTCTCGCCATTTGAAGAGTAATAGTGGTGGGAATAACCTCCCCCAAACTTAATTGCTTAGCAAATGCAAAGATAGGCATCAAGTAGTTTATACTAAATTTCCCGAAATACGAGCTTCCCTGAATTCAACCCCTCCAATGATGCAAGGAATTGTAAAACTCCCGATCCTTCATCTTTTCCGCAATTTTCTTTATCACAAAGACCGCAAGTAGCGTGCTAGATTCACAATCACTTCTTCTACTATCTTTCTTTCTTGCTCGCATGTCCTTCAGAATTTTGCATATAGTGGCATCCGAGTTACCACTTCCGTAAAGGGCATACCTGACTCTACTGGAAGTATTTCAAAACTTTAAAATCAAGCCTCTCATCCTCATTTCATACTTCTGTGGAAATGGGACTCGCAGGTCTAGAGCCTTTGACACTTCCGTCCACTCCTTCTTTCTTTTTTTCTCCAAAGGCTTCTTCCTTTTCTCGCCTTCTTCTCTTTGTCAGCTGTCATTTTTCTTCATCTTTTCGTAACTCCTTCCCACTGCCCCATGCGCCTTTTGGATCTTTCTTGTGTCACTTGGGAATATCTTTCTCCGGCTTTGCGGTTGGGCCAACCGCCTACTTGTGTCCTGCCTCAGTGGATGCATTGGTGGTGTTCTCGAGAATTGGTAGCAACTTGCTTCCACCTCGCAAACTTTTGTTCAAGTGGAGGTTCAATGCCTTCTTATTATCCCCCATGAAATGCAGCATCCGTTTCAAAAGATTGGGTCCTCCGACCCCGAGTATTCATTTCAGTTCATTTCCTGCCGCTGGCGCCAAATGAACCTTGGTGGTTGTTGATAACCCCGCTGAGGGTTCCGCTCATGCCTCGGGCCTCGAAGCCCTCCACCATATGAGAAGTTCTCATGGTTCCGTCGTGATAATGTGCCATGTTAGTATTGGGTTTGAAATGGTAATTTCTTGACTCTTATATTAACCTCTTCAAAATACAGAATTGAACAATAGCCAAGACTTCCTCTAAGAATCTTTTCTAACCGCTTCTATCTCACGTGGGGGCGCGGTGTGTCTTCCTTTCTTGCTTGTCCAACAGTACGGCATCCAACTGGCCTATGGCTGTCATCTTGCTCGCTCCATGATCCTTCTCTGGCCGCTTTCCTCTGAAACTCATGTGCTTATATTGCATTTAGTCGCCTCAATCAGCTCTTTCTGGGCTTCTTCAAAGATTTTCGTTCGAATGCTCCATAACATGAAGCATCAATGATCTCTTGATATATTTATTCAAGGCATGATATACAATGTCCATCTGAGTCTTCAGATCTATCCCATGCATTGGACATCTTCTCAGCAACCCATGAATCTTTCCCAAGCCACACACAAGCCATCTTCCCTACTGTAGTCACACGATTTCCTTCCAGGCGCCATGGTGAACCACCCAAGTAGGCCTCTCTACTAACTCTCCCAAGTATCACCAGAACCATATGGTAAAGATTCATACCTATGTAGCTGGGCCGTGGATTCTTAGAGAGAATGGGAATAGATGCGCTTTGATAACTTCTCGGGTCTCACCCCATTCAACTTCACTGTGTTAGCCATCCTGAGAAATCTTCCTAGGTGCTCGTTTGGGTCCTCAGTGGGATGACTCAAGAACTGATGTTGCCGACCATTGTAATTAGTGTTGGCTTAAGTTCAAAATTGTTTGTATCAATAAGGCCCGATTGCAGAGATCATCTGGAATACTTGCCTAAGTCCTCCAGTATCGCTGATTTGAGGCCTGGCCGCTTCTCTATGTGCTTCATTCCCGATCCCGTCTTCGGCTCGCCATGGTTGAGTTTTTCTCGCTTTCTTATCTTTCTGCTTCGAGTGTTCTTCTAATTCGTGTCTCGCTGGAATCAGATCGTTGTTCTCGTTTCCTATGCATTAAAATTCTCATTCCTAAATCAAACATACTCAGCATTAATAGATGAGTCCGGTCAATAATATTTCAATATGGTTTGTTAAAGGTTAGTGGCTAAAAATTGAGCCTCCACATGTAGGCTGAGCTAAATCAACAAAATTTATATACACCTGTTCCTACTACCGAGTCAAGCTACCGCAGATAGTGGTCTATAGGGTCGAACACGTGGATGGGTTTTCATCCTAAGAATGGATACGCATGAGCGCAAGAAGGTAAGGCTTTCTATTTGACACTTTTGATTTGTTTCAAAACAAGGGAAGTAGTTTGAAAATTTAGGAACAAAAACTGAAAATAAAGTTTGAAAAGTTAACTTTGAAGATTTAGGTCACTAACTTGGTAAGTTAGGGCAAACAAGTGTCCTCGGGTTTTATCCTCGCGTTATGACAAGCAACCTATAGTCCCTGGCATAACCGGATCTATGTTTAACTAGCAAACCTAACCCTAAAAACAACTCCTATTTGAGTCAACACAGGTAGCATGCAGCTATGGCCCTTTTCGCTTGAAACCAGTATTAAAGATTATTTCGCAGGCTCGTAAAGACCATCTAATGAACCACAAAGGCATCTATAATAAGTATGCATCAGATCCAAAGCATGGAGAGTATTGGCCAAATCAACAAGATCCAAAGTTATTCAACCCTAATTTGTAAAGATGAGACCATAAATACAGTACCCGTGGACTTCGTGACAAGAGGACAACATGCATATGCCCCACTACCAAGCTTAGCTTCCTTCCCTTTCAGCAAAAAGAGGCTTGCCAAGCATCTCTGAGTTGTCATCCCCAAGAGGGTGTTTGGTAGCCTAGAAAGAAGGAAAAGGAGAGAGAAGAGAGGAAAATAAACCCTAACTAAAATAATGTGACTTTATTTACAAAAATGAAAACTTACAAATTCTTCTCTCCCAAATTGTTGCTTCAAAATTCTCTCTATCTTTATTACAAAAAAGAGAGGGGTTTATATAGGCCAATTTAATACATGAAAATAAAAGCCTACAAATTTGGCTAAAGTTAAAGGACAAGAGAGTAATGACAGTCGTTGGCATTAAATACAAAAACATGATTTTAGGCAAAGGAATTTCGCTAGATCAAGAACTCGCCAGGTAGCGAAATCACAAGGCATATAAATAGGGAAACGCTGCTGGGCTTGGCACTCGCTATTAGCGAAATTCCCGCTAGGTTAGCGAATTTTGGTGAGCAGCGAAATCATGAAATTCTCGCTAGGAACAAAGGCCTAGCAAAAACTCCCGGGTGTCAGCTTAAATCCACAATTACTAATTCATGGTGCTTTCCGCTGGGAACCTCGAAATTCTTGTGCTGAGGCAAAATTCGTCGGTCGGTCGATTTCACGTTTGCCTCCTCGTTTTCTATCAAAGATCAATTTTTCTTCACTTTGCCTTCAAGCCATTGATTCTTGATGTTGATGTCCGATTAATTTTGAGTTCAAACTTCATGATTCATCATACATCCCAATATTGAACTTCTAAAGTGCAAAAACCCAAAAACATCCAAAATACTAAATGGTATAAGTGCGACAAAGAAGACTTGAACACTTCAACATAATGACATGATTAATGCAAAGCACTCAAACCTATCTAATGAGAGGTCTAAAATTACACTTTTTGGGCATTAATCACACCCCCCAACCGAAATGTTGCTAGTCCCTTAGCAATGCAAAAACAAAAAGGAGATGCATGTAGTGATTTTCAAAAAGGTTAGGATTCAAAAAGGTATATGTACATATAAACATTGCCTTTAAACTGAAAAATTGACATCAAAGTTGTAAACTGATATGAAAGAACTAAATCCATACAAGAACAATTCTAGGTCAATCTTGGATCCACGATTCTCAACTTGAATTTCCACTAAGTCTAATGGTTTTATATAAATCGTATTACGCCAATAAATCGCAAAATTTGTCCCTCCCAACCCAAGACCGACATGGCCTTAAGTCGTTGAACAACCTAGGAGCAAGGATAGTTACGCACTTCTTCTTTATTCAACTACATCAGGATGCACGCTTAAATTCGACTTCATCAAAGTCCGCGGTAACGGGGTCCACCGATGACTCCCAACCAATTAAGGCTTCAGGCACCAAGCCAAAAGGATCACGACCACAAACTCAAAAGTGCTTCAATTTGATTCTAATGACTTCTGAAAATCAAGCACCTACAAACGTTAGACTCTACCTTATCCACCATGTAATCGAACACTAAATCGATGACTCCCAACTACTATGTTTAGCAACGGGTTTCAAAGGCTACTAATATACCCCTGGACCGTGTTTCTGCTTCAAGGCAAAACTTCACGACTTTATTTTTCTTTTCTTCTTTTCTTTTTCTTTTTCCTTTGCTTTTCTTTCTTTTCCTTTGAAGACAACATTATTCAAGTATGGGTAACACAAACCTATCCTAGGTTACCAACATACCTAAGGTCGGCTATGTGCTTAAAGGAGGCAAACACCCACAAACTATTGAAACAACTGAGTAAAGGTGTGAATTAAGATAAGTGGGTGAAATTTTTTCGCTGAGTATGCCGAATCACCGACCAAAATTTAATTCAAGCATGGAATTTGTTCTAACATATAGGTGACAACTAGAGATTCAATCCTCCAACTTAAAGCAATTCAATTGTCCACCAGAGCAATTCAATTGTTCAATGAAAAGAAAAACAAATTTAAACATAGTGGAGGCACAAACCCGACATGCAAAAGCTGCAGAAATGTAATAGCTTTTGATATAGCCAAAATGGCTAATACATGAATACAAAGTTGAACAAACAAAAGTATCACCGTCTACTATGGCTAACACTACAAATCCTAATCAAAAATTAGCAGCAGTTGATAAAGCTGGTAACTATACAAAATACAAAGAAACCCAACCACCTCAATCGCTGTGGTGGTGGTGGTGGTGGCCCGGGTTACTACCGTCGCGCCCAAAACATCCAAAGAGGCGTCACCAGAGCGGGCTCCTCTCTCCTCGATCGTGACACGCGGTGCCAATCTGCATGCGCCACGATCCGCTGAAGCATAGAGTAACACCGTCAACCTTGATCCCGGGCCGCATGTTGGGTTGCATGTGGTCATAGTGAGCAGATGGCATCCATCACACCCGCCTATCTCTCTAGAAATGGCATGAATGTACCCGCCAATGGTGTCACCAGGACGGGTCGGAGTATCACCGCACCGCCGAAGCGTAGTCCGTGGGATGAGGATGAAGGTGATATCCGTGAACCCGACTCCGCTGTATCTCGGCTCGTGGGTAGGCGGCTCATCATCTCGTATGGTGGTCCTCACCTCCCGACCCTGGCATTCCCGTCCCGTGGTCGTGGCGGAAAGACACTTCCGCATAGTCATCACCCGCTCCACTGACATGACCAGGGGGCATCGAACCCTCATCTCAATCCTGGGCTCCTCTAGGTATCCTATATGCTCGAGAACCTGGCATAGGAGTCTCAGATCGCAGTGGAATGTCGGCCGCACTAGGTCCTTCCGATGGACCTTCCTCAAAATAGCAAGGAGGTCATCACTCGTACCGTGAGGGACTGAACTAATATCCCTCCGAGTTCCGTAAAGAGCCCCACATGGCTCCTCTCCGTCGGCACGTAGCCGCCGCAACGGAATAAGCTCGCCCCGAACAAATGGTCGACACAAAGATAATGAGGCGAGTCAGCCTGTAAAATACCTGTCCAAAGGAAGGTGTCCTCCGCTGCTCGAATCCATCACATGAGGCGGGTGGGCCCACCGTAACCCCTGCATTGGCCGGGCGGTATACGCAGCCAAGAGTCAATATCGGCCGCTCCAGTACTCCGCCGATCATCAATACTAACCGAAGCCTTACTACGACCAGCCGCTCCCCAGAAGCCGACTGCAAACCGCAACACCGCCGTGGAAGTACGCCGCCGAGTCATGAAAGGCAATAAAATGGTCAATCCTCGATCAACTTTGGCCATGGACTCCTCGTGATCTAGATCAGCCCGTCGCGGACGCCGAGTACGACTTCATGGAACTGTCACATGGAGTCACACATTCTGAACGGGTTCCCTACAAACAATGGCCGCCGAATCCTCGAGGCGTGACACCGAGGTGATGAAGTCGCCTACAGCCGAAGGATCAGACGCTGAGGCCGAGAGGATGACGATTTGCCCGCCCGACGTGGCGCCCGCTCGAGGGCCCGGGCCTCCAATCCTCCTCCGAGGCTGTGATGGGGCACGGGTCCCATCCGCACCGGAGTAGCGACGAAATCCCCCGGGCTCCTCGTACGCTCGGGACCGGTGATGGTACCGAGTCGACCGAAGCCGCCTCTCTCTGCATCAATCTCACCATGTCACGCTGGACTCCACTCCCGAAAATGAACCATACCGGAGCACAAATAAAATACTGAAAAGGGCTCAACTTCATCAAAATGCAGCCGAGGCTCAGGGATCTCCTCGAACCGAGGTTCCGAAGACGACCGAATCACTCAATCGTCGGCGAATCGTGGCTCATCACGCGAATCAAAAAATACCGACTAGCTAAACAAGGCTCGAGAATCGATCAAATGTCGACAGGCACCAAAAGTCGTAACTAAAGGCACTAGCCCCGAATCGGCAATGGAGGCTCCACTGAAGGCTCCCAGCTGACTCGCCAACCGAGGCAATGACGGTCGTAAAGGGGCGCGCTGGGGCGCGGTGGACGCCGCCAGGCTCGCCACCGCTCGCACAGAGGTGTAGGTAAGGGCAAACATGCACGTGCGAGGTTGCGCTATGAAGGCTCAATCGTGTGTCGCAACCTGGCAAAGGGCAATGACTCCACAAGTGACTGCCGGAAAGCTCAGGAATCCAAGGCAACAAAGGATGTTTACATGGTAGTTCGAGACGCAGGTTTCTAGCAGAGGCTTCGCTAGAGGAAATATGAAGTGACTATTTGGCTATCCCCCTCCCAGGTTTATATAGAACCAACATGGGCAGCCGAAGGGTCTTCCTGCCAATTTTCGCTATTTTTAGCGAATTTGGCTCAAACCGAGTACACTACCTGCATTTCAAAAATTTTAATTTAATTAATAATATATAAAATAAGAATTATTATTATAAAATTTACTATATGTACTGTAATTAAAATTTAAAACACAATACTATACTATACAAACCAATTACTAGAAAGTGAAACCGCTTAGTTAAAAAATTTTCTAAAATAATTAAATTAACTAAATTAACTAAATAAGAGAAAGTAAAATTGTGGAACTGGCACTGCTTCAAAACACCGAACCGCCTTAATCCAGCAAATTACCTGGCTAAATAAGGAGAATGATCTCTCAACCCACAAGATGCAAAGAGTCTGGCCGATCATTTTCGTCAGCGCCCAATTGTTGACCGGGTCCTCGTGATGGTTTTCACTGGAGCAATTGGCTTGCGCAGGGGTGCTGATGGCAAAGACCAAAATTTTCATCTCCTTGGCTAATTACTCCTCGTAATTCTTCGGACATTTTGCTTTCTCGCACACCGACTCACTGAAACAATCTCATTAGTTCTTTTGATTACTGAAGAACTCATGTTTGTTGTTCAAATGAAAAATGTTCAACTCAAGGTCATGTTACCAAAGGTGTTGCATGTGACCTAGTCTCGCAATTTATTAGCTGTACTGGCCGTGGCCGTAAATGGTCTTCCTAAGATGATTGGTACATGATTGCCCACTTGCAATCGCTTCAAATAAGCCGCACCACAAAATCTACCGGGTAGTAGAATTTGTCTATTTTCACTAAGACATCTCAAACTATCCCTTTAGGGATTTTCTACCGATTCCATCGGCCAATGATAGTGTGGGATGTTGGTAGGTTTAAGTTCACCTAAACTCTAATCGCTTGCATATAACAATACTGTGATTAGATCAAGATCGCTCCTAAATCAAGCAATGATTGTCTATGCAATTCTACCAATATTGACTGAAATTGTGGGAGATCCCGGATCTTGTATTTGACAGCAGATTTGAGCTGATTATGGGTAATCAATTTCTGCCTAAAGGAGAAATGCCTTCTTCAATGCCTAATCCTTCTTAATCAGGCAAAGATCTTTCAAAATTTTCAGATAAGCAGGACTTGGTTCGATTATAAACCAAAAGAGGTATGTTAACCTTCACTGTCTTAATACCTCTAAAATGCCCGCTGTCAGATGCCTTCACTCTAAGTGCTTGTGGAAATGGAGGTGGTATGCGGTATTTCATTGAATCCCTAGGAGAATATGCTCGTATCGCAATTCTCCTTGCATGGATTTTTTCAAATGTGTTTTGGTGATAAAATGATCAACCTCTTTTTCCACTTCTCGTACTATAGCCTTAACCTCATCCATTCCCGAATTGTTACGACCCTACTTCATGAATTCCCCTGGATTTGGAAGTGCTCGAGAGGGAAACCTCCTCTTTTTAATTCTAGCAACTTGTTGATCTGTGATCGAATACCGTAGGCTATCAATTCTCTGTCTGGGATTGCTCAAGCCCATCTATTCTCTTATTCGTACTTTCTACGCATCAACTTTCAGTGCCGCCTGCACATTGATTCTTTGTTCCTCGAACAAAGTTGCCCACCACCTTACCTCCAAATCAATATGGCTTGTCTCTACTCGAGAAGAGGATGATGGTCAGTTGTGGATCATGAGGGGGAACCAAACTCAGGTTTGCACCCGGGGGTACATATGTGGGGTTGGTCTCCATGAGAGGTTAGGTGATTCCTCCAATTGGAATTGTAGGTATTACCATATGGAGCATTGGATTGTTGTGGCTCAGATTAGTCCCACAAGAGCCAGACATTCTCGACATCAAATCCTTCACCGTGGCCATAGGACATGACTCTAATGGTGCACAGGATTGGAAATTGGTGCAAGGATTGGACTGCGGCAGATTTTCGCCACCGCATGCACCTCTTGGAGTTGCTCGCCTTCAAGCTCCTCCACTTTCCCTCAAGGGCTGAAATCCTAGCTCATCTCTATTTTTCCGCAAAGGCATACATCCCACCCTCAAGTTAATCGTGGATCTCATCCTTTCCACCCTCTAGGCTAGGCCTCCATCCCAACCCTTAGAAGTTTCTAGCCACGTAATTTAAAATCCATGGCTTCGCCGGATGTTTACTCGCAAAGTCTCCTCCACACATGGTTTCAAGAGCGCCCCACAGAGACATACCACCATAGAAGTGGCTCACCAACACTCCGGCACCAAACCCATGATGTGGGCAGCGCAATCGATGGTTTCCATAAATCTTTCCCAACACCGGTAAAATCTCTCACCATCCCGAGCCGCAAAGGTGTAAATTTGTCTTCAAATTGTTAGTCTTATGAGCACTAAGACTTCTTCAGAATTCTCGTCGCAGCCTCGTACCCCCACTTCTAATGGTTCTAGGCCTCAATGAGTCGAAACATATCTGGCCTTGTCCTTAGGAGTCAATGGAAATTCTTTCAAACTTAGCAAATCCATGTCCATCATACCTTCCTTGTAGCTGGGTAGTGCAAACCTCCTCAAAATCCCTAATATGAGCGTATGGATTTTCATTTTCCATACCATGATATGTGGGTAGGGTACCAAATAAGGCCTCACCGCTACATCTTCAAGATGAGGTATGATGCAAGGATGGGGCACTCACCTAGGAGGGTGGATGTGATCCCTCATGGTTCTATAAGCATTCGATTCATGGGGGTTCCCGGTTGACTCATTGCTCCCCGGTAATGGATCCATGGTATCAAGATGTACACCGACTTCACTAGCTAGGTCAAGTTGTGTACTTATCCTATGCACTCCAATTCCGATGTGTCTCTATCCCACCGTTGCATAAACACCCCGTTACAAAATTTAGAGACAACAAAAGAGCAACTACAGAGCTTGCAGCATGAAAGCTAAATAACAAAAATTAAACCGACTAAAAGCGTAAACAAGGCAAAATACCAAAGTAATGAAAACTCCGCAGTTCCTCAAGAACTGAAAGGACAAAGAGGTAAAAAGGTTACCTTCACTTCTGTGATGTTGATCAAGGCACACTTCAACTTACCATTAGTAGTTTGGCACCATCCCCAAGAGAATGGCGCCATTTGACCAGGCCACAAGAGTCGAAAGCCAAAAATCAAACAAAATTTATATACACCTGTTCCTACTACCGGCCGTAGTCAAGCTACTCTAGTATAGTGGCCTGTATCTAACACTCCGGATGGGTTTTCATCCCAAGAATGATACGCATGAGTGCAAGAAGGTAAGGCTTTCTATTTGACCTGGATTTGCTTCAAAACAAGGAAGTAGTTTGAAAATTTGTGAATGGTAAAACTGAAAAATAAAGTTTGAAAAGTTAATCTCTTTGAAGATTTAGGTCACTAACTTGGTAAGCCAGACAAACAAGTGTCCTCGGTTTATCCCTGCTATGACAAGCAACCTATAGTCCCTAGCATAACCTGATTCAAGTGTTTAACTAGCAAACCTAACCCTAAAAACAACTCCTATTCGAAATAACAACACGTAGCATGCGCCATGGCCCTTTTTCACTTGAAACCCTAGCATTAAATATCATTTCGCAGGCTCGTGAAAGACCATCTAATGAACCACAAAGGCATCTAGCAACAAGTGATGCACCGTATCCCAGCTACGAGAGGTGTGTGGCCAAATCAACAAATATTCAAAGCAATTCAACCCTAATTTGAGAAGATGAGGACCATAACACAAGCACTGGTGACTTTCAAGATAAGAGGACAACATGTATATGCCCCACTACCAAGCTTAGCTTCCTTCCTCTTTCAAAGAAAAGAGGCTTAGTTCAAGCATCTCTGAGTTGTCATCCCCAAGAGGGGTGTTTGGTAGCCTAGAAAGTAAAGGAAAAAGGAGAGAGAAGAGAGGAAAATAAAACCCTAACCAAAATACGAGACTTTATTTACAAAAATGAAAACTTACAAATTTTTCTCTCTCCCAAATTATTGCTTCCAAAATTCTCTCTATCTTTATTACAAAAAGAGAGGGGTTTATATAGGCCACCTCAATACATGAAAATACCAAAAAGCCTACAAATTTGGCTAAGTTAAAGGACAAGAGAGTAATACACCAAATTTGAAGTCGGTTGGCATTAAATACAAAAACATGATTTGAGGCAAAGAATTTCGCTTAGGATCGAAGAATTTTCTAGGTAGCGAACAACACAAGGCATACCGAAAAATAGGAAATTTCGCTAAGGCTCGCAATTCTCGCTTAGCCAGCGAAATTTCGCTAAATAGCGAAATTTTCGTGAGTGCAGAACTGATGAAATCCCCGCTAGGAACAAGGCTCTAGCGAACCTCGTGTCTAGCTTAAATCCACAATTTCCTTCGAACTTGCGAATTTCGCGAACTCGCGAAATTTTCAAGAATCCCAAATGAATTCTTTCGCAGTTTAGCGAAAATTGCCGGTTTGTCGATTTTCAATCGCTTTGCCTCCTCGTCTCTACGCATCAATTTTTCTTCACTTTGCCTTCGCTTTCTTTCATTGATTCTGGGTTGGCTTTTCGGATGTTCGACACTTGAGTTCAAACTTCATGATTCATCATACATCCCGATATTGAACTCTAAAGTGCGCAAAACCCGCAAAATGTACCCAAAATACTCTAAATGGCATAAGTGCTACTAAGAAGACTCGAACACTTCACCAGAGGAATGACATGATTAATGCACAAAAAGCACTCAAAACCTATCTAATATAGGGTTCAAAATTGCACTTTTTGGGTATTAATCAAAAATAACCACTGCTTGAAAAGCTATTTTTGTTCTGTCCTTCAAAATGTCCAAATTAGCATTTCCTTCTTTCGTCTGAATATCGATTTACTAAATTCTTTTTGATCTCGCAACGGCGCCATAAAACTTAGTTGACTGATCGCAGTATGTACACAAGTGTTTAACACAATTACCAAAAAGATTATTATCTAATCCCCGCAACTAGCGCCATAAAACTTGTCGGGATCGGATCGCAGTATGTACACAAGTGTATAACACAATTACCAAAAGATTATTATCTAACCTTCTAACGGCACCATAAAACTTGTCGATCGGATCGTAGTATAAATAATAAATGTATAACACAATTACTAAAGATTATCTAATCACTGCAAGAATCCGCGCCATAAAGCTTGTCGACCGGATCATTTGATGTACACCAAATTTATGACGTTATCACCTAAGGACTATTATCTAATCCTTAGTAAATAAACCATTAAACTCGAGTGTGAGTTTCTTTAAGTATCACTTGATTAAAAGATTTTTTTTTTTTTTTTTTTTTAAGAGTAAACCATTTTCGTGTGGTTTTGATCTAGTATACTGCAAGTGCACAGGTCGACAAGTAATAAAATGGATGAAAGTCCGTATATCGATCCTACGTAGATTATCTCAAGAATTTTTCAATCAACTACCCTAACTACTTAAGCTCCATACTATTTAGGACGAGCACACGATAATGAGATTTTGCTTTGAAAGCTTGAAATGAATGATGTAAAGAAAATGAATAAACAATAAATGAATTGAATATCAAATATCGAAATAACAAATTTAGATTTACCAGCTTATCTCTAAAGAAAACATTGAATAATCAGCCATTGTGAAAATCAATTCTGCATTCGTATCGCATCTTTGGTTTTCTAACCAATATATCTTTTAAAACTAGTCTAAGGATTAATAAAGTGTGACCGATTCTCCAAGCCACCCGCTCATCATCTCACCTTAATCGCTTTCTCTCGAACACAGAGTGAAATAATTACTTTAAATCTTAGTAGCCTTGTTCGGGTATTTTCTTTCTCAATACTCATACCCACAACATGGACTGCAGACGTGAGCTCCTTCAATTTAGTCATTGCTGAGGCTGCACTATACTGGTTCCTCACCCTCAAAATTAGAATAGTTTATTCTTTCCTTGATTAGATCCTTGCTAACACGTGATCGAATTCACTATTCGAATTGAGGTGAACTCTCTGTATACTTAAATTTATAACTCACTAACTCATTCCCTGCTATGCTTTCGAGAAGAGGATGTATTGGATTTAAATATACAGAGCGCATTAGGATCAGCAAATTCAGTTCAAATACCTTCCCGAAATTGTTTCTACTCTCGTGAATGCCTTCTATGTCACCCAAAGGGCCTCCCGAAATCGTGAGTCGAAACAACCCCGCATCGATACAAGAGACTGAAATCGATCATCTCCATGAACACGCGAAACCAAAGAAGTCGATTTAACATCCGAAGTTCGGCCTATTATTAATAAAATACCGCAGAAAGATTATTTCGACAATAACGCCAATTCAATGGAAGTCGGGTTTCTAAATTGACCATTATACCATACATTGGCTTGTCATCAAGAAAACCACTCAGAATTTGAATCGGGTGTTCGAATCCTGTAATTTGTCCTGGAATTCACCAACATAAAGACTTTAAGAAATATACATCTATATTCGCCAATCTTTACAAAGCCTAACATTCAAATCCAAATTAGAAACGAAATAGACACTAATCTAATCTAAAAATAAAATGGAAAGAAAAACGAAACAAAAGAAGAAAAGAAAAGAAAAGAAAAAAAATAAAAAAAAATACGTGAGCCTTTAAAGAACCCGCATCTCTCTTTCGTCGCCAAGAGCCTTCGTTGGTAGCAGCCTTCCAGATTTATAGGGTTCTGAAGTTGGGCCCTAATTCCAATGCATTTTTTGTGGATTTCCCAATGGATCGCCCATGTTATTGCTCGTGCCGCGACCTCAAAGCCTTTGTCGCGACATCGCTTAGTTTGGCACTTGTTATAAAGATTTATCAGTAAGTCATGATATTCCTTTTGTTTTCTTGCAGCACCTTATGTCGCGACAGGATCACGTCGCGACATCAACCTTATTCTCGCGAACCTTTGTAAATGATGGTTCTCGGCGTCGCGACATCAATCTTTTGTCGCGACATCACTCTATGGCCTCCGTTTTAATCGCTCATTCTCGATGTCGCGACATCGATTTCGTCGCGGACATCGCCTCATGTCTTCGCAAATTCTTCAACTGATGATTTCGATGTCGCACATCAATCTTTGTCGCCGGCTACATCACTTTAGCGGCTCTGCAGCTTTGAATTGGTCGCCGTAGTGTCGACATCGCATCTCTTTGTCGCGAGCATCACCGCATCTCGCGAAATTTCGTAAATGATGAGTTTCGGCGTCGCGACATCAATCTTTGTCGCGATATCAACTTTAGTCTCCGGAGGCTTCAACTTAGAGTTTCGGCGACATCAATCCCTTGTCGCTACATCACTTTATGGAATCTGCAAATTTTCAAATCAGCGTTCTGCTGCCATGACTCGATCTTTGTCGCACATCGATTATGCCTTGCGCCTTAAACTCGGTTGCTTTTGGTGTCGTGGATGTCAGTCCTCTGGTCGCGACTACAATTTTTAAATCACATCAGCCATCTTTCAAACTCCGCTATAGCTGGCCAAGGTGCTTCTCTTGTCACGACTCTCCATCCCTTGTCGCGACATCGACTTCGCCGCGACATCACGGCGTGTTGTCGCGACATCATTTCTTAAGTCTCCGTTAGTCTTCGCTGCCTACATTGTAATGCCTCGGCCGCGACTCGCATCAAGTTTCGAATTTTCCCCTGGCGTCGCAACCTCGCATAATCGATACGTGCCCAAAACCGCAACATTAGTTACTCAAATGCTTATTTCGCCTCGCCATTTTATGTATTTTTATCTACCGATTGGTCAGATTTTTCACGCTTTTCTTCTTTCTTCACACTTCAATAACAAAATTGGTGAGTTTCTTCATAATTTCAGATATTAATTATTCTTTCTGATGAAAATCAAACAAAAATGGATTAAAAATAGATGACTTTAAGCTCATCGCCTATCAGAGCATACGCTAAGTCAGCTTTATGAACAAGATGGTCCCACCGCCGGTTCCGGTTAGCAAACGAACCATCTCCCTGCAATGAGGATGGGGCCACTACAGATTGGCAAGGACCACCGGTAGATGGAAAGCAGCGGCTATATTCGAAGCCCGAAGTATCCCTGGGCGGCCATCTATGGAGAAATGAATGGTTGCCTACTTAGCTCTCGCTGAGGTCATCGCAGGATAAAACTTGTTGACCACTCAAGGGTAGTGTAAAACCGACATTGGGTCATGAATGACTTAGGAGTACTCGCACTAGGAGCATCGGCCCTGAAGCTCGGTCTTCGGCAAAGGCCGAGAAATCATAATGAACCTCGTCGTGCAAATCCCTCCCACAGCAATCAGCATTCCTTGGAATAGGGCTGTAGTGGAAGAGTGGCCGCCTGATGATGGAGGCTGGGGACAGGTCCAGAGGAGGGGCTTCAACAGGGCCTTAATGAGGTGGAGACTATGGCTCCTAAGGCCCGGGTCGGGAGGACTTGAGCCTGAGTCTCGCTTCTGAATGATGGGGGCACCCTGGGGATGGCCTAAGATGTACAGAGAGGTGGAGCAAACAACCCCGGAGGTGTATCTCCTAAGGGCGTGGGCAGCAAAGACCAGAGGGATGGGAGGCATAAAAGAGAGATTCACAACAGACTGAGCTATGAGGGCAGAGATACGCACAAACATGCAGGTATCAGAATGTGCCAGGCTACATAAAAGATCCAGATGCATGCATGGTGATACCTTAGACTTGACTCCTTCCATGATAGAGATATCGCTTGATCCTGAAACTAAGGCAAAACCTCCCACACTCACCACATGGTTTAAAACAGGGAGAGAGATGATGAGTGTGGACCCCAAACCCATGTGAGATCAGAGAACTGAAGATACACTGATCATATAGAGTAAGAAGATATGTAAAATATTAAGTATACACTACCAATTAATGTCTCTAAATGAATGGTCAAAATTATGAAAATTATTTGTAAATATGGAAACTAAGTGGTGAAAGGTATGGAAACACTGAAAGTCTTAATTAGAGATGATACTATTTTAAAATCAGAACCCTGAGTCCTCAGCCAAAAATTCAACCTAGAAACCTCCACAATAAAACAGCCTCACCAACATAACGCTCAAAACAGAACAAAATTATGAGAAGGTATACTTATATGAGAAAAACTGGCAAGAGAAAATATGCCAAGAACAATGGGATCGAGAAACTATAAATAGAACTACAAGAATAAAAGCAAACAAACAGAAAAATTTTATGACTTCGAGATACTCAAGAGTCACTGGTCGCGGGCTTTAAACCATGGAGGCTGATGAGGGACTTCTTGCTGAATGAGTATGTAATGCATATGGCTTCAGCCTTCCGTCCATTGACTCCTTGTCACCCTATTGTCTTCGAATTGAACAGTCTACCGATCCAGTTAAGATAGACCTCCCGGATAGTGAATGGTCTGTTCCATCTTGATTTAAGCTTGCCTGGAAAGAGGTGGAGCTTGGAGTCGTAGAGCAACACTTAGTCTCCTTGTTTGAAATGTTTACGAGCTATTAGTTGATCATGCCACTTCTTCAGCTTATCTTTTTCAATTTTTGAGTTGAAGTAGGCATCATTCCTTAGTTCTTCTAGCTCACAATACTGGATATTTTTGATAACTGTGCCTTCCTACCCATGAACTGCTTCAGCCTCTTCACCACCATGCCTTATAAGTAATTAATTTCCACAAGCAGGTGACATGCTTCGCTTACAAACTAGGCGATAAGGAGACATGCCCAGGACATTAGTCCTTACAGCCACCGTATAGCCCACAAAGAGTCCAAAGCAGCCTTTAAGAGGTTCAACTTTTCGCTAGAGTCTACCACTTTCATCGTGATTGTCTTGATTTCCCCCTGGCTGGCTAGCTCAACTCCGCCACTAATCTGAGGGTGTGGCTACTTTGTTCTCGAGCATCAATGCTAGTGAGGAGGCTCTCAAAAGGTTTGTTGTAGAAATGCGAACCTCCATTACTAATTATGCCTTTGGGGACCCCAAATCTGGAGAGTATGTTCTCTTTTAAGAATTTCAGTACCACCCTGTGGTCCGTCGTCTCCCGCAAGGACTCCGCCCAACCCACTTTGACACATAGTCAACTCCCACCAAAATGTAGAGGTATCCAAAGAAGGAAGGCAATGGTCCCATGAAATCGATGTCCCATACTTCAAAAAGGTCAACTACCAAAATCGGGTTTAAAGGCATCATGCGATGGCAAGAAATTTTCCCCAACCTTTGGCATTTGTATCATTCCTTGCGCATAGTATGGGCATCCTTGAAAATAAAAGGCCAATGAAACCAAAACTGTAGCACCTTCCTGGCAGTTTTCTGGGAAGCGAAATGGCCTCCACATGCATTCTCTGGGCAAGATGATATCTTGTTGCTTTGATCTGTGCACACACCTTTCCGATTATCCGATCAGCACATTTGTATAAGAAGGTTCTTTCCAATACAGGGAGTGAATTTTTGCAAAGAAGAATTTCATTCCTCAGGCCTTCCAATCCGCCGGTAGCGCCCCCGTTGCTGGGCACCTGCGATGTGGGCATGCCAGGTGCTCCTCTCAACTGTGAGCGTAGATCTCTGTGTGAACTCATCATTGATTGAGGGTTGTGAGTGTCAAGGTGGCTATCGTTAATCTCTAGAGGTGGTCGGCAAATAAACATTTTCCACACTCCTTTTATCCTGATCCGCAGGTTGAATTCTTGCGCCAGAGAACCCATCCCACAAGCCTAGCCTTTAGTACTTTAAGTTTGGTGAGCAGTACTTCAAGGATGAATGATCCGTGAATATGATTATGTCCAACCAAACCAAATAAGTCTAAAACTTATCTAAGGCATAGACCATCGCCAAAGAACTCCTTTCTATGGTCAGGTAATTCCTCCGGGCCCCACCCAATGTTTTTCTCGCATAATAGACCGCTATGCGCTTTCTCCTTCCCTTTGCCCGAGTACTGCTCCAATGGAGAGATCGCCAGACTGACATCACCCTAAAGGTACTCTAATCGGGGCCTCACTACCGGTGCGCTGGTTAGATAGGCCTTGAGCTCCTCAAAGCTCTTCGCGCTTTGCATCCCAAATGAATTCTGAAAAGATCTTTTTCCAGCAGTTTGTAAAGAGGCTTGGCAATTTTTGAGAAGTCCATGATGAACCTCCTATAGAAGCCTGCATGCCCTAAGAATTGACATGGGCCTGACATTCAGGAGGGAGGGCGCTTGAAATCAAGTCAATTTTGCCTTGTCAACTTCGATCCCTTCGAAAATAATATCCCAAAGATAATCTTGTCGACTATAAAATGGTATTTTTCCCAATTCAATACCAAGTTTTTTCTATGCACCTGCAGATACTTAGGTTTATCGCATTCGCAAAGCTCCTCCATGGATCGTAATGTCATCCATGTAAACCTCCATAATGCGCTCTACCAAATCGCTGAAGATACTGAGCATACATCATCGAAATGTGGCAAGGGCATTACACAGGCCAAAAGCGGCATTCAGATGGCATATGTGCCTAACGGGCATGGAATAGTGGTCTTTTCCCCGGTCTTATGCAAAGAATTTCACTTGAAAATATCCTAAATAGCCATCCAGAAGTAGTGAAGTGGGTGACCGTAAACCCTCTCAAGAAGCCGATCCATGAAGGGTAGAGGAAGGATCCTTCCTTGTCACTTCATTTAATCTTCTATAATCAATACATACCTCCAACATGGTGGTAAAGGAGAGTGGGCATTTCCTCTCCCTTTCATTACAGTATAGTTGTTACCCCGATTTAGGCACAACCTAGGTTGGACTCACCTGTGCTATCCGATATGGGGTAGATGATACTCAACCCAATCGCTAGGACTCTGCCCTAACCACTCCCAGTAGATCTCACTATTATGGTCGCCTTGATCGACTTTGCCTCCTCCTCCAAGCATGTGATGGGTGTGCAAACCTGGGCCGGGCCACCACTCCTTCTCGGGATCCGCATCTTCCATCTTGGCAGTGGCCTCAGCTTGTTCTCCTTGAGGATGTGCAGCAGGCTACTTTCCTGTGAAGTGCTGAGTAGGGAGGAAATGACAACTGAGCACTGCTCCTACTCTTCCAAATAGTCATATTTTAATTCCACAGGCAAAGGTTTAAGCTCCAATTTCTGGGGTTCACTGGTTCCTTCCTCAATTGTCAAAGGCAGAATTTCTTGCTTTTTTTCTCCAATGCCCCTGCATAAATTTCATGTCCTAGGCTTCCTGCTGCTCTTCTGAACACTCAGCCGCTTCTTCAATAACACAGACTTACATCCTTTGATGGTCAAATTCTATTCCCTCCAGTGTGATTGCAGTCAATGATGCAAACTTCTTTCTAAAGCCATCTTCCACTCGGGGTCGTGACAGGCTTTTACTCAAGTGGAAGATGTTAAGTTCTAGAATAGTGTTTCCGAAGATGAGTTGCATAACCCCCACTTCGGAAGTTGATAATCGGGGATTGGAGGTGGCCAAGAATGGTCTCCTAGGATGATAGGCACATAGCTGGCCCTTACCAATCGGTTCCTAAGATCAAGCACAACAAAATCTTACCGGATAGTAGAATTTATCCACTCGATGAGAACATTCTTCCATTATTCCTTTGGTATCTGGATGGATCTATCTGTAAGAGATAATGTGATGAAGGTAGTTTTAGTTCTCCCAACTCCGAGCTGCTTGTACATCGGTCAGGAGGAGATTTAATACTTGCACCTGTGTCCACAAGGCTTTTCCATAATGGCGCCCAATATTACCGTAGATGGTAGGACAACCCGAATCTTTATACTTCACTGGAGTCTTGCACTGGATGATAGCACTGACTTGTTCAGTCAAGAAGGCCTTCTTGTCAACATTCAGCCCTCTTTTCACCTATCTGAGAAGTCCTTGAAATTTTGCATGTGTGGGACTTGTTTGATCATATGGCGGGGATGTTGACACCACTTATCTCAGCAATTCTAGTATCTCAGCCTGATTGATAGCCTTTTTCTTAGCCTTAGTGCTTGAGGAAAAGGTGGGGGTGTGCTATTTTTCATTGCAATCTCCCCAGTCACCACCTCTTCTGGTTCAGCCTCTTTAGCCTCCTGGCCTTGTTCCACTGCTTTGGGTACAGGCTGTTTGAGCTCTTTACCACTTCTCAATTTGATAATTGCCTTGACCTCATCCATCCTGGAATTTGGCTCACTGGAGGGGCTCACTTCATGCAATCCAGGTTTGGTTGTTTCTAAGAGAATTTCCTTTTCCTACCTCTTTGTTGGTTGGTTAGTCTTGATATTGAATCGCTGCGGGGTTATCATATTTTTTGGAAATTTCGAGCTTATGGTGTCATGCTTTTGGGAGAATTTACGAGTGCGAGGTTGTTCATTTTCTTGTTGAGTGTGATTTCCACTATGTCAATTCTCTGATTAGCCTGGGCATTCACGCCTTTTGTTCCTCACAGAAGTTGCCACCACGCTTGCTCCAGGTTCATAATATCTTGTTGGCCGGAGATATGTGATGGCGATAGTTGGGGGAGTAGGATGGGAGATCCAGCGCTCTGTATGCGGCGGAGGCACATATGGAGGAGGTTTTGGCTTCTAGTAGAGGATTTGGTGGTTCCTTCAGTTGAGGTTGTAGGTATTACTGTATGGGGTTGTGGCTGGTGGCTTGTATTAGCCCACAACATTGGCTTGTTCAGCCACAAAGTCCCTCACTAAAGGAACACTTGGGAAATGCTCTCCTTGGTGCTCGATGGGTGACAGGTTCAGACGGGGTTGGTTAAGGGAAATAATGGTAAAATAAAGGAATGAGAATTCACCAACACTTGTGATGTGGATCACAAGTTCACGACTTCTACGCTCGCACTAGGGCACCATCCCCGACAACGGCGCCATTTTGATTCGTGTCATAGTAGGTGTACTGGAATCAACAATATTTATATCCTAAAACTCCTACTGCCATAGCAAAGCTACTGCAGTATAGTGGCTCTAGGGTCGAACTAAGGGATGGGTTTTCTTCATGAAAAATGATTTACAGGTGATTGAAAATGGTGTTTTCACTTTGGATTTAGGGTTTCTGTAAAAATAGTGGAGTTGATGGTTTGAAAAACTAGAAATGCAGTGAAATAAAGTGTAAAGAACACCTTGTAAAAGTCTCGAACGGCTTGGGGTTCCTAATGCAATAGAAATGTCCTCGAGATCACTTTTCTGCGTTGGGGAGGATGACTATAGTCATTTCTACTTAGGATCTTTGTTTAGCTATAAAAACTTAACCCTAAAAGCTTTTCTCCTAAGATACAGCATTTACGGACCATTAATGTTTCAAGGCAGTGAAAACAGATCCATTGACCTAACCTACAAAGGCAAATAAATGGCAACTAAGTGAGCATCAGGAGATCTAGAAATAAGTATCCACTGAGCCCTTAAAGCTTGCAATCTTGCTTAATCGAGGGTACATTACAGGATTTAAACCTAAAGTGAGATGCGAGAGACATAAATGGTAATAAATGCACACTTAACGTTGGCAACGAGGAGGGACAGTGTTTTACCTCAAGAACCTTGACTAAGTGACCCTCCTCTTCAAGGATGAGGGAGGTTTAGCCAAGCATCCTTGAGGTTGTCATCCTCTGAGGGTGTTTGGCAGTGAAAATGCGAAGAGGAAAATGAGAGAAATCCTGAGCAGGAGAGAATTTGAAAGCTTTAGGCGTAATTTTGATATTGATTGATAGTGATTGACTGATTTTCTGAGCTTAGTGGGGCTTATATACTGCTCGAGTCAAAGTACAAAAAAGTATGAAACAACAAAATTACATTGAGGACGGTTTGGAGAAAAAAATCACAAAAGTAGTCGAAAGAGTTGGTCAGCATTAAACGGGGCAGGCTGCGAAAAATTTCGCAACCCTGCGAGGAAATTTAGTAGGTTCACGAAAGAATTCGTAACACAGAATGCGGGTTGAGAAACCACTGCTTCTTGCAAAATCTTCTGCGTGCTCCCCTCTCCTTTACATTTTAACAATTGCCTTCGAACTTGTACATGCAGCTTCGAGTTCGGCTCGGTTTCTTCTTATTTGAGTCGACTAGATTATAATGGTGTAATTGGCTTGCAAAACTACAAAAATAACTACAAAACGATGTTAGTATAGTGGGACATGTGTGTCAATTGGGTTATTAAGTTGATTAGTACACAAAAAGTGCTCAAAGCACATGAAAGCAGGCTCAAAATAGCACTATTTGGGTGCACTAATCGGAAGGTCTTAACACTACTGCGATTGTCACGCGACATAGCGCGACATCAGCTAAGGGAAGGCAAAAGTGTTCTTGATGTTGCGGCTGACGTCATCCGCGGCGTTGTTGTGACGCGAGCCAATGTCGCGACATCGCATAACTCAATGTTGCGACATCGAAGCAACCTGCGACAATCAGCTACATTGAACTCAACCGTGTCGCGTCACGACTCGACATTGGCGTAGTGAGAAAATTGAAATGTTCAATGTTCAGACATCACAACTCGATAGCGCGACATGTGAGATTTTCAAGTGAGTATTATCGGTTGACCAATGTATGGCGACATCACACCCACAATAACATCGATGGCGACATCAAAAACCATGTAAGTGGTGAAGACATTAGTTGAGAGAACAGTAATGGGTGACATCGCGAACTCAATATCGAACATCGTCAAAGCAACACGAAGGTGAATTTTAGCGGACGATATTTAAACGTTGCCCGCGTTGAGACATCGATATGATATGTAACATGGAGCAACGAGGACTAACGGGCAGTGTGCAACATTGAACAAAATTGTGGAGCAAAATTAGTAAAGTCGCGATATCGCCACGACATCAGCCAAGGCTTAAACATTAGAGATCTAAATATCCAATGTACGCAGCTTATCAGATCGCGACAATGTCATTGACATTGGGCTGAGAAAGCGTGCGAGGTGGTGAGACCTTGACTCAATGTCACGACATCGAACCAGCAATGTTGCGACATCAGCCACGACATTGACAGAGGGCTTTAGAACATCAAGATTCAATGTCGCGACATCAACTTAAGGTGGTCAAGATGAACTTAACTGACCAATGTCGCGACACTAGGTTAGCAATGTCATGACATCAGCTAAAATGATCATAACAGTAGGTCGATGTCCGCGACATCAAAGGATTCAGGTCTGTGAGAAGCTACAATGGCCGTGACATCAAAGTCAACACGGCAGATGGTTTGATGTAGCGGTGATGTCGCGACATCGCCATGATAGCAATGTTAGGCGGGAGGATTCTTCTTGGGATTTTCGAACGCACCTAATTGTCGCCTCATTCTTAGTGTCCAGGACTGAGCACATAAATAGGATTCACAGGGAGTAGTGCATAACTTCCAACCGCTTTCATCGAAGTTTTTGTGCTTTCTAGGAGAGTTTAAGTCTCTCATTGTATATATTTTTCTCTTATTTTTTTCTTTTCTTTTCCTTTTTTTTTGGTTGTTTTTTGATTTAGTTTTCTTATTAAGAGTAGTGATGGTGGAAGCTGGGATTCACAGGCATTTGGATGAATGTATTTCAAGCTTATATTTATGTCTGAACTTCAATGGAATCTAGGAATTTTCTGGAATTTATTTATCTTTAGTTTTGATTACAATCTCTCAATGAATTTGTTTGTCAATTAGTCATTGTCATTTGTGATCCAGATTTGAAAGGCTAAGCTCACTCTTGGAAGAATTTGTTGTTAGGATTATTGATTGTAATATTTTAATGATGTTTTGGGTATGAAAATTAGAGTGATTTAACTGGTATTACTCCTACATTGAACTGTTCTAAATATCAATGTTTGGTACATAGAAAGAGCTATATCATTGCTTTGATTTCCAAGAATCCCTCTAAGAGACAGGACATGGATTTGAGCAGGCAATCACTTAGGGGTAAATTACAACGATATTATTTGAACTAATGCGCTTTTAAGGTTACTTTGAAATATCCACCGGTGATGATCTAACCTCACAACTTCAGGTTCCCTCTGGGTGACAATAGGGTGTTCAGGGATATGATCCACTACTTTGATCTAGCGGGTTTTTTTAATTCTAAGGTTTTACCTCGGGTTGAAAAGAGCAATCTCGACCACGTGTTGCGAGAGATTAATCGGGGAGAGGGAATTCTTGTCCTAATGAGTGACGATTGAGATACGATTGAATTGGAGAGGGCATGCATTATCTACATCTATGGGGGCAGCTTAATTTCCAGTCTAAGAAGATAATTTGTGAAGTACTAAAAGGAAGCAGTCAGATCTGTGAATTGATCAATTAAATCTGTAATACTTCAAACCTATTGCCACAGAGATAGAAGTGTGGTAAGCTAGAGAGTGAAATGTGTGGTGTTATGAGAAATTCGTTGCTACACTAATTTGCTCTTAGACAATTCCAAGGTTCATGTCCTATACTTTATATTTTATTTGGAACTTGCAAAGTGATGGTCACAACACTGTTTTCATTCCTAGTGTTATTTAGGTCAATGAATAATCATGTATTTTAGAATTTCAATATTATTTCTTTGATTCTCTTTTACTTTAGAAGTTAAATATATCCTGGAATTTGGAAGTTCAAATAGTGAGGATCTTGAGTAG